>VXBB01024216.1:161040-196124 GCA_013399915.1 Illadopsis cleaveri | reverse complement strand
TTTTTTTTTTTTTTAATTGCCACTACACCACTAAAACGACGTGTGGAAATAGTTCCGTATAAAATGATTAATTCATAACCAATAGTTTATAAAAGTTATAAATATTTAGAACCTTTTGAAATATGACTGAGGACACTTAATGAGGAATTTAGAAGATATATTTGACATTGTTCTTCAATTCTCTGACATTTCATTATTCAATGAGTTGTACAGTCCTTAAATATTTAGACTAAAAAAGAAGTGCATGTTAGTGATGCTTCAGATGCTTCCATTTTTAGTCTCAATCACGAGACCAGTGTGATGGGGTTTTTTCAGTAGTCTGTATATTTACTTACTGATAATACCAGATATATATATAGAGAGAGAGAGAGAGAGAGAGATAGATAGATAGATAGATGGATAGATACATATAGATAGGTAGATAGATATATTTATATTTATGTATGTATGTATTTGTGTTGGGTTTCATGTTCAAAAATTGCTGAAATATAAAGAAAAGTAGCAGAAATGCATTAACCTTGAAGATGTGCAGCTTAGAGGACTGGAGATAAACTGCTCAAATAATGTGCTTTTAACTGGTCTGATCTAAGACACTTGAAGTGGAATGTGCTTCAAGATATGGCAGTCTGAGTTTTTAGTTTATGTTGGTGCATACCTCATGGGAGAAAAATATTAGAGTGGATTGTTAACACCCAATGTACCTAACTGTGATACTCAACTTTCAGTGGCCCAATAAGGCTCTTGCAGGCAAAGCCTCCTGAGGACTATGATACCTGCAGATGTTGCAAGTGTAAAGACTTTCAGAAAAAAAGCAGTTTAGGTCAGCACCATGGATGGAAGGGGAATCTGACCACCTTCTGTGTCCAGCTGACCTGGGTGGGTTTTTTTTGATATTAGTCTGTGTTAACAGTCAACATCCTGGTTTTCATTCTGTTAATTTTTGCACTGGAGGCTTAAGAAAAGTTTACTTTCCTCTCTCTTTGGAAGTAACGAAGAATTTAAAATAATCTTTGGTTTCTCAGAAATTCTAGGCTACTTACAAGCTAAGTATCAGCTTTTTATGNTATATATGTTTTTATATATATGTTCTTATATATATCCAAGAAATAACAGTCCCACAAAGGAGTTCAGAGACGAGGCTAAGGCAGTTGGGCAGGAGTCAGGCAGCTCCTCTGTGTTTTCACTGGCTCTAGTTCCTGGGAAGATTCAAAATCCATAGTTGTAGGGTGTTTGTTTCTTACAGAGGTTTCAAGAGCAACCAGTTGGTGAGTAAAACTAATAAAATGCCAGCTGTTATATTTTGCTGAGAATCTCTTATTGCTGTCTTGGTGCATCTTTATTTTTCTTTATGATTTTGTTTGACTGTTGAAACAAACCAAACTCGATCTTGGAGGAAGTCCTTCATCTGCAGCCCATTTATCACAACAGTAAAATTTATCCTGATGTAGGGTGGAAACAAAGCTGTAGCTGACTACACTGTTGAAGTCCCATGGAAGAAACTTCTTGAGGTTTTTAGCTTCTTTATCCATTTAGTTTCCTGGTAACAACAAAGTTGAAGGTAGTTATGACGTTGATTTTTTTTGTGTACAGGTCGGGGTTCACTGACGTCTGTGGTTTCATGGCTTATCTAGGAGCAGCTGAGCAATTTTCAGATGAAAATGAAGGAAATAATTGGGCCATTTTTTTGTCCTCATTTTGCTGTTGTAGTAAAGTGTAATTGCAAAAGCAAACTGCTTGAGTAAAACCAGTGTTAGGAAAAAAGGAAGGAACCGGTGCATTAAAGATAATTTGGTTTTCAAAAATAGACATTGCCTATCTTTCTAAGATACACAGCCCAGTTTAGAGACATGCCTTAGGCTTTAATGTAGGAATTTTAAGATGAAATTACTGGACTGTGTTATGGGAAGGTCATGCTAGAGGACTTATGGTACATTCCTTCTGTCCTCAGAATATATTAAATCTACTTCAGGCTTAGAATTTTTACTGTGACTTTAAAGAGGGGAGTAAAAATTTGTGTCTGGAGATAAAACTTCTGCCCACTGAATCTCCAGATGTTATCTGGTATTTCATGTGATGTTATTTTCTGTGTTTAACTTGCAGTAATGACAGATATCTGTATTAGCACTGAGTGGGAGTAGTGAGTTGCTGAGTGTGAGTTGTGACAAACCATTTCTCTTTTTTAGTAGTGTTAATAAGATTTCTCACACTCTTCATTATTTCTCTCCATGTCCCACCAGAGATTTCTACTCTGTAACCACATTGATTCAGCAGTCAACAGAGTGGTGGAGGTCTCCAGCAGGGAGCCAGAAGGGTGGACTTGATTTGGGAGCCTGTGTGGGGCTTGGTACCAGTGAAGCAGAAACTTCCTCCATCAGCAGGAGGACTGTCCCTCTGGATTGTGCTGAATGTCACGTCAGCAGCTCGAGGGGTTGTGCTCTCAGGGAAGGGCCAGGGGAAGGAGAACATGGTCATGTTTTAAACATAGTCCCCAACTGAATTACCAGATGGAAGTAATGCCATGGGAGCACAATTGCAGCCTGTGACTGCTTATGAGGGCTTTTTAACTTTTCTTTTGATCACTTGACAGAATTCTTTTGAGTTTTACATATTTTATGGAGTGTAGGTTTGGGCTTATATGGGCTGACCTTTGGCAACACTGTGTAGGATTTTGTAAAACATCTCAGCAATAAAGGAGTAAGCGTTACTGCTTCAGCATTGATGCCAGCAGTGCTCTTGTGCACTGAGGTCCTGTTCCTCTGATACACACTTTTGCAAGACTCTTTTCCAATTTTTGTTCTGCCTTCTAGATCTCTGTTAAGTGAGAAGACATTTTTTGAAGATTAAGGTTTTGAGAAAACTGAGGGAAGTGATGGGACCCGTTAAGTTGCTGCAACTCCCAAAGTGGATTTATGGAAGCCTCCTGTCAAAATGTTTGACTGTTTTATGGACAGATTTGAGATAAAAGTATTTCAAATAATGGCCACAAATAATTTAAGTCTGGCCAAGAATTCAAAAATCAATTAGTGCACATTAATCCTTATTTGTAATAAAAACTGTGTTAGAACTTCTGAGCCTGCAGACGCAAATATGTGTCCAAGTTAATGATTCTATAAAATCCAGCTTTCTGAACAGGAATTTAATGATTAATGCTTCAGAGGGGATAATGACATCTTTGCCAGAAAGTGTTTTTCTCTTCTTTGGCTCGCAATCTGCCTGCTTAACATTATATGAAGTAAAGCAAACACAAAGGTGTTAAGGGTCTTTGTGCATGAGCTGAAGTCTTCTGTGCAGCTGAGTGCTTGGCCTCATTTATTACAGGATTTGTGTCTCCTGCTCTCCACATAAGCTCATTTTTAAAAAAACATTGTCAGCATCTAAGCTGTTATTTGAGCAAGAGACTGATAGGTAGTTTTAAATGTGTCTTTTAGTTTGTTGTCTTCACTTATAGGGCACAACAGAATTTCTGTTGTCCAGCTTTTCTCCCTTTCTTAATATTTGTCATCATGGCTGCATCTTAAGAGGCAGAGTTTGCAGCAGCTTTGTGTTTCCTTCTCTCTTGTGGGTGTTTTTTGCTGCTGTGGAAGGCCAGGGGGGTTGTAAGGTGATGTTGGTAGATGGGATTCTTTCCCCATGTGGATGCTTTGGGAAGACTCAGATGGAAGTGGTGGGTGGGGGGAACATGTGGGTGCTAGCTGCCATTTCTGCTGAGGCACTGAGTAGCTGGGGTGCCTTTGGGTCCCTTCAGCAGTTCTGGAGGAGGACTGGAGCCTGTGTGGTGGTGCTGCCTGTCTGTGATCAGCTGGAGGAGTGCAGCGAGTTCAGGATTGTCAGAGGAGACCGTGGGAAAGTGTTGAAATGGGAACAGCTAGAGTAGAAATTAATTGACTATGTGTGTAGAGTATAACTGAAGTATGAGTGTGTCATTATATGAACATGTCTTCTGTTCCCTGTCACAATGAAAGAAGAGAATGAACTAGATTATTGCTTAAAGTCTTTTTCATTCCTATTTTCTATGGTTCAGCTATTCATTTAAATAAAACCAATGCTGGAGTATATTCTATAGTGGTTTTTCTCTCTCTTGAATTGTTGAGTGCTTGACAGGCAGTGATTTTACATGATGCTATAGTTCCTGTGTACAAACAGGTACTGCTGCCATCCTCCAACCTCCATCTTTCAGTGTAGCAAATATAAGAAAGGAAGCTAAAACTAAGGTGCTCTTGGCTTCTTCCTAGGTACATTTTAGTATGAAATCAATTTATAGCAGAAGTAAATGCTTACAAGACTGCTTATAGGATTGTGAATGTGACAATTAAAGTGCTAGTCTAGGCTGCAAGACACAGTGAGATGGCATGAAGAGCCAGCTGATGTTCACTCTATAAGCAGATATAATGAAATCACTTACCATTTATAGTTTTGCATCTTTCTTCTTCATGAGTGTGTACTTACCAACTGCATTCCTGCATTGCTCTTGTGTTCATTGTGCCGTGAGACTCAATGTGCTGAAATTGGCAGTGTTCCATATTATGGAGTGGTTTGTGTGGCAGCAAAGTTAAAGGACGAATAAATATGACCATGAAGACAGGAAGGAAATCAATATATTAACACCTGTGAATTCTGCACTACTTCAGAAATACTCAATATTTACAAAGCTGTTTGCATTAGCAACGTATGCTTCTGGCTGTGGGAAATTAAGGCTCTCTTTCATCTTCCAGCACTGGGCTGGAAGTTTTGTTTCTGTAGTGGCCAGCAGGACACAGATTCCCAGCTGGCAAGGCACAGAGCATATACACCCATTTCAGATCTCTTACAAGGCAGCAACAGTCTCAGCATGACACTGAGGATGCAGCAGTAGATATTGCTCATAAACTGATTGGAAGTGTGTGTTGTATCAGCATTTCCTCCCGTGCTGTGATTTACAGCAGTAGGTGGGGGTGAGGAGGAGTTGGCAGAAGCTGTGATTGCAAAAGGGAGTTTGGGACCCACCAACCTTGAAGGCTGATTGAATACTGGAGGTGAGTTTTGTGTCTACTGATGGGAAATTTAGTACTGTGTGTCTCGTGGAAGGTAAACCTCTGCTAGTGGAAAGCCTGTCAAAAAGGCATGATTTCTGGAGATAAAGACCTCAGCATTAACAGATATGTCATTCTACTGGGTGATCTTTTAAAGGCAGAAAATAAGCACTAAGGAGGACTTCAGTAGTGGGAGCTGTGTGTGATTATCTGTAGTGATAGGAAAGTTTATTAATTTGTTAATTAATCTGTTCTCTTAGCCCTTTTGTTCCTTCCCTCTGGTTAAGTTTTGAGAAATGAAAAAAAACATACAGTGCAAAAGAAAATTTGAAATTTTCAGGTATGAACAGAGTGAAGTCACCATCTTTTGAAGCACACCACCATATTTTGAAGAACACTAATAATAAACAAAATTCTTTTTTTGCCTTTCTCTAGGACTCCAGAGCAGTGTCCAAGCGTGGTTTCTTTGCTGTCAGAGAGCTACAATCCCCACGTGCGTTATGGGGCTGCCATGGCTTTGGGGATCTGCTGTGCAGGCACTGGAAACAAGGTGAGGCCCAGAAGGAAGAATCTGTGGCCAAGACTGTTCCTGCTTCCTCCTGCCACAGACACACTTGTGTGCAAACATCACACATGCAGATGGATTTCTCACATATGTGCACTACCAGCCAGCTGGAGTACAGCACTACTTTAAATTCTTTAACTTTTCTGGGCATGGAGTGTCTTCTCCTGCTTGTACAGAATAGATAAATTAGAATGTTTTTACACATTACTGCCGCATTCTTGGAATTTTGTCTTCAAAACTTTTCTTAGAGTTTTCTTACTGTCAAGTTGCCACTAAACTTTAAATGTATGTTCAGTACTCCAAAATCAATACTCCTTTGCCCTTGGAGTGCCAGTGACAGGAAGACAGCAGGTGTTTTGCTTAACTTCTAGCTCTTCTGATCTTTCCTGTGATACACAATTCATGGAAGATCCATGCAGTAAAGCCAAGTGCAATGAAATTTAATTAAATTTCTTGTATTTTCAGGAGTACATTTTATTCTCACTTTATAAGGATCAGTGAAGGTCAATTCTCATGGATGGTAAAAGACTTTTTGTAGTGGGATTCTCGCTTCTGCTGTGGGAAGTGAGCACTCACTGGAACAAGCAGCAAGTACACTTGGGAATAAGCTCCCTCTGCTTCTCCCACATGTGTATAATAATCTGTAGTGGTACAGAATTGCAGTTTCAGAACAGGTGCACAGGCAAAGTAATATGTCATGCTTCTAAGTCTTTGATGAATCTTTGCTTATCTGTCTCATCTCTTCCTGTATTAAACATTTGGTCTGAGGCTCTTGCGTGAGCGCTCCCGAGTGTAACTTGTGCTGCCAAAAGCACAGAATGTTGACGTGCACTGCCTGCCATCTTTAGTAGCTAAAGCATGCATATTTGAAAGCAAATCTGAGGGTCCTATTTTTATCCAGGTTGCTTTATTCTCAAGTGGAAGGTGGAATCAAGGAGTTAGTTATTTTTAACCTGCTGCATCTGACAAGTTAATGTAAGTGGAAAGGTTTTTAGTCGGAAGAATGAGTCTTATTTCCAGATACATTGTGTGATGACCTAAAGCATCTGATTACACAGAGATATGTCTTCCAGAGCTTCTATTAGTAGGTTTTGAAGACCCAAATAGACTCCATTTTGGAGATCAAAAAGTTCAGCTTTTTGTCATAGTAGGTGTTTCATCCATGATACTGAATGCTTGCCAAAGAGTGAATGAGTCACCTTCAGGTGAAGAAGCACAGCCTCCAACACAGCTCAGATGGCAAAAGCAGTCTTAGTGAAGGCATGATGTTATTTTAGAAGTGGTTCTTTGAAACAATGTTCTGTATAAAATGGACTTGTTTTTAAAAGCCTCACCCTAATAGAAGTAACACCAAGAGGAGTCTCTTGCACTCTGCACTCAGCTGCATTTGCTCATGTCCTCAGTTTAAGTATGGACAGACGGGCTGAACTCTGAACAAGAGATTACTTAAATGATGCTAAATACTACAGGTTCTAACAGTAAAGTATAAGGCCAAGAATTTGGAACCTCATGTGATGAACACATCCGTTGCTTATACCTGTTGTTTAGTTATTGCCCTGTTTCTGCAGGTAGATCTTGTTCCATTCATCTATCACTTGTTTTTAGTGTTTATTTTCTTTTTCTTCACAAATTTTAGATTAAAAACTACAGAAATACAGATTTCTGCTTCATTTGCCAAGAACAGGCAAAACATTTTTTTAAGTATATCTGATAGCATCAGTGTGATAACCTTCCAATGGAGAATTGAATCCTGGCATACTAAAAATAGTAGTATTAACTCTATGACTCTGTATTTCTTCATTTCTTTTAGGAAGCAATCAATTTGCTTGAGCCAATGACAAATGATCCCGTGAACTACGTGCGTCAAGGAGCTCTCATTGCATCTGCCCTTATCATGATCCAGCAGACTGAGATCACCTGCCCAAAGGTAGGTAGTGTGTCACACCTCACATTCCAGCTTCTCAGGTGGGAAAATTGTCTTGGATGCCAAATCTTTAGTGCTTGGCACTGCATGTAAGCATTGGCAAGAGACTGCACATGTCTTGTAAAGGGCCAGAGCTGAATGCACACGGGGAAGCTCCTGCTTGGATCAGAGCATGTGCTCTGAATGACAGGAACATGCCTGATGGATGGCAGCATTCTAACCCTGGCACTACAAGAATAAATGCTCTTCCTTAAAAGGTTTCTTGTAATGATAGGAAAGTGACTGTAAAGGCATTGATTTTGATGATAGTAAGCTTAGTTTTGGATGTGGTCACCATGCAGAGAGGTCCTGTTAGAACAGTATTTCCTTTGTAGTTAATCTTACATTTTTCAGGTGAAACAACTTCAGAACTGTCAGAACTGGCTTAGTGAGTTTATAACAAATAGTCCATATTTTAATGGAGTTTTCTGCTCTTAAGGTGAAAAGGGTTGCATATGCTGTGTTTAGCTTTTAAAAGTAGGTTCCCTGTAAGTGTGTGACAGGTGATGATATGCAAACATTTGTACAGACTAAAAGTCCACATTAGGAGAAGCTCTGAGGTTCCACATTTCAGCTGCTCTGGTGAGTGCTGAGGCAGAGCAATAGCTGGTGCTTTGCTACTCATCTGCTGCATATTGGTTGCTTTTATTGATGTCATTTTAGAAATTGAACTGTGATAAAAACAGACACTTTTTTACTGCATTTGGATGAGAAGAAGAAAAAAAGTCTCTGTCCAGTGGAAAATTTTACTCGGGAAAGTCAGAGAAGGAAATCTACAAATGCAGGTGTTTGGGTATTTCTAAGTCACGGAACATGAAAATTTGCTGGCAGACAGTTTGTTCCTTCAAATTGTTTTAAAAAAATAGAAAGAAAAATGTTAGTTTTCACTGAGCAGAATCTGGGAATGTTGTTTATATTATTAGAACTGTATTTCAAGTGAATAAGCCAAGAACAGTAGTTCACTGGAATAAGTCAGTGGAGAACACTAGACTTCTGTTGAATCCCCTTGTCTTCCAAGATACAAAGTTTCTGTAATGTGAAGCTGAATTATCTCTCTATGGAAAGAAATTAATTGTTGTTTTTAGTCACCTGGTCAGGTGATTGGGATGCCAGGCCTCAGTACAGGAGCTCAGGTTTAATCATTCTGTGTTGCTGTAGTACTGGACAAATTATATAGCTCTCCGGTGCCTCAGTTTCCCACCAGAAAGGGTTAAGGATGATACTTTTATACATGAAAGGACATTATGAGAATTGATTCATTTTAGTTTGCAAAGCACCCCTAATGCCCCTGGGATGGGAATTGCAGTCTGCTCTGAATCAGTCAGCCATCCTAAAGCATGGATCACTTGCTGAGTCTGCCTGTTTGGAGTTTCTGGCTTTTTGAGATGATAAGTGAAAGACTCTGTCCAAAAGAAAAATGTGGGTAGGAAAACAGCTAATGAAAACACAGATTATTTGAGGTGTGTAATAAGGCAGATCTCTTTTCCCAAAGAGACCTGGAAACCTTGACTTCCAAATCATGTGTGATACTTCTGCTTGATAAAAGGGTGGTTAAAATAGTTGGCCAGTAAATACAGGATGAGATGTACAGTTTGAGAGTCAGTGGCTTGTTTAAAAATGGGGCCAGAAACTGAAACAGCTTGATGCCAAATTGTTAACCTGATATAGATACAGAAGGCAATTTATTGTCTAGTCATAGAAGCACTACAGATGTTAAAAAACAAGCAGAAACAAAACTCCAGATTAAAAAATAATACTATCTGAAATATTCTGCCAATTCAGGAACTAAACACAGAATATACAAATTTTGCTTTTTGTAAATACCCCAGAAGTTCGTTATAACCATTATTGCTTCTTGCTCAAATGAAATATTTTGAGGGTTAATAATATTAAGTTATTTATTATCCATGGGAAAGTTTTTTTTAAGCTCTCTGCCAATCTGAAAAGAAATTACTTAACTCTGATGTGAAAGGGTGGAGTTCAGAAAGGGAGCCAGTTTTGGATTGCCAGGACATATTTTGGGCTGATTAGATTCCTGAGTGACACGCTGGACACTGTGTGCCAAAGGGTCTGAGTTGATGGATGTAGGTATTTGCATTGCTGAATAAGCACCTTAGGAGGAGGCGTGTGATGATTTTTGTATCCCACAAGCTGTACGATCTTGATGAGATTACAGAGAAGCTAAATTTTATGTATCATCATCTCACTGCTTCTAAATACTTGGTGATGCTTTGCGTGTGAGACAGTGATTTTAATAAAGACTGTCATAGACCCTGACCAGCTTCCTGTCACTGCTGCTCAGTTTTGTCTCTTCTGGGATTTTATATGTTTTTTTAGTTAACATATTATTAGCGAGCTTTGGTTAAGAAATACTTACAATTCTCTGCTGATCATTTGGGGTGAAGATGGTAGCAAACAATCTTCCTTAAATAGCTCAAGATTTTTTCGGGAATACAATGCTGTCAGAGTTTTGAGAGCTGAGCATTGCAATGCTGAAATGCCAGGAATAAACAGAGATTTGAGAATCAAAGTATTTTGGTTTAAAAAAAGCCATTTTTATTGTAAGAAAAAGGTAGATGTATGCCTTTGAATTAACTTCATTGTGATCTTCCCTTTGTGTTCATCCTTCTCTTTGTTGTGCTCAATCTTTGTTTAAATGAATAATTTGAAGAATTTAAATTTAAATAAAGAGTTTAAATAAAAGATTGTGAAATAAATAATTGTAATTACATGAACTCCTTGAACTTGCAATAAGCACCTTAAGGGACAAAAAGGGATAGCAGGTGTTGAGTAGAAGTGGTTTGGTCTCTTTGGAGTTGAAACAATTCCTCCACGGGCAACCAACATGATTTTTCCTGACCTCTGTGGACAGATTTAAGAACCATATTAGTGCTGGATATAAAATATTAACAAATTTATTTTGTGAAATGGAATCCTAAATTACAGATATGATGAGGTCATCATAATAGAAATCAATGACAACTTCATTGTGTTTGCAACCTGCAGGGCAATTAAGTCAGCAGTTTTTGAGACAAATTACAAGTAAATTCAATTCCTGGTTTTGTGTTAGGATAGTCATCTTGGCAAAATGAGAAAATAATAAACAAGGTCAAGTCTTTCCCTCCATCCTCCTTAAGTCATAATGGCCTTTTTCTCCATCTTCCTTCAATCATATTGGCCTGTTGTTTTTAAGATGTGAAGAAACCAGGACCAGATTGCTGTTGGGATTTTTTTTCCCCCATTTACATTAAATGCTAGGTCTTGCTAGGGTGAAAAATGATTTTGCTATATTCTGGTAGCACCTTTAC
The DNA here is from genome assembly GCA_013399915.1 of Illadopsis cleaveri. Classification (NCBI taxonomy): domain Eukaryota; kingdom Metazoa; phylum Chordata; class Aves; order Passeriformes; family Timaliidae; genus Illadopsis; species Illadopsis cleaveri. The sequence goes on along the minus strand of VXBB01024216.1, from coordinate 185,279 downwards.
TTTATGAAAGCCCACTACTGTAGGATACTTCTGCACGGACCTTCAAGAGGGCAAGTGTATGCAGAATAACTTCATCTTTTGAAGAAGATAGATACAACATGCAAACAGTTTAAAACCTATTTTGTTAGATTTAATTAATGCCCTTGTTCTTAAGAGCTTGCATTTGCCAGAAGCATCATGCATATCGCCTGTCAGTATTTCCTGTAATTAACTTTTTATAAAATCTTGTTCTTGACAATCTCCTGGGCTTCATGTGTATGAATATTGACTGCTGAAGGGAGAAGTGGTAAATGGTCTGATAAATTACAGCCTTTTATGGTAGGAAATGGTGCTGTATCGTTCTCATATCTCAAAGTCTCTGTTGTTTCCTCACTGTTTCCAAGGTTCTGTATTTGGCTTCATTTGAACTCAGTGCCATGTCATTTTGGCCAGCTCTAATTATCAGAATGGGATGTGTGTTTTGTTAGAAAGATGAAGTGAGTCATTGTCTGTATTTTAGTGTTCCTTGTGGAAGTTGCCCCAATAAATTTCTTGATAGCATTTCCAAATGCTGTAGAATTTTTGAAGTGCTTGAAGATTTCAAGGAAGAAACAAAGCTTGTGGGTTTCATAACATATTAAACTTACACAGTAGTTTGGGTTGTGCTTGTTGCTGTGGTTTGAAGGAAAAATAATAGCAGATAAAAGGACTTTACTAGACAAACTGTGGCAGGTTTTGCTTCAGCAGCTTAAGAAATGGCTAGCTGTTGACATCTTGCTCCATTTTGTAGGAGGTGAGTGCCCCAGCACCTTCTCCCAAGAGATGGAGCATTGGCTCTATGTGAGGTTAATACCTTCCTGAACTACTGCAGGCAGAGCTGCCAAAGCAGGCTTTCCCCTGCAGCAAGGAATATTTTCAGCTGGGATCTGATCCAGTCAAAAATCCTATTCCTGTGAAGCATTTGCTTTGTAGGAACAGCCTGAACAAGCATGTGGGCCTATTATGCATTAAGTGTTGAGACCTTTGGTCTGAGTCCTTTGGTTGGGGTTTGCCTGGTCCCTAAGGCTGAGCAGAATAGTCTCTCATCCTTTCACAGAACAATTTTGCTTCCATTGACTTTAAACTGTGGAAAGGGCACACTTACTTAAGTGCATTTTCCAGGCCTGGCAGTGATCCATGGCTCACAATGCACAGGTATGCAGAATTTATACAAACACAGAATGCTCTTGAGATGGAATTACATATTTTGTATTTTTATAGTAGATGGCATAAGGACTGTTTCTTACTGCAGCTGTTCAGTGCTTGTTCATTGAATGCCTGCTCTCAGTTAATCTGCTGTAACCTGTCCCTGTCACCTGGGGAGGTGCCAGTTGATCTGCTCAGGTTGAGCAGCCCTGTTTCTGTCCTTGGTCCCTTACAGTTGTCAGTGTCTCAGACACCTCACTGCCCTGCGCAGGGTGCCAAAGCTGGCAGGTTCCTGGTGGGCTTGCTGCCTGGGAGTCCTGTTCATGTGCTCTGGACTAATGTACACGTGAGTAGGAGCTGAAGAAGGTGTATTAGGGAAAGGGTGCTCACAGAGGCAGTGCACCATGACCAGGGAGGGGGATGATTTCCCTTGTTAGCCCTGTCTCACCTTCCTGAGTGAGATGTTCCTGCCCTCTGTTCCAAGGGCTGCTCTGTCAGACTCCAGATGCTGGTGTAAACATCAGCACTTCTGCTGACTGTCTTCTCACTCCACCCAGGGTTTAGTTTTCTAAAGATTTGATTACAGTGTAAATTCTGGATTACAGTCCACCAAATGAGTTTTGTAACATCTGACTGTTTTCATAAATATTCCAAACCCAGAAGCTGAGCCCAGAGTCAAGGGAACGATGTGCTCTAAACAAAGGCACTGGAATTCTGCTGCTCAGCTCAACAGACAAATAGTTTCACACGTTACTTCTGTTTCCCAGTGTGTTTGTTCCAAATAATACCTGAAGGCTTTGGTTCACCTGATCTGCATGTGGCTGCCTTTGAGGCCCCGTTCCAGGCTGCAAATGCAAACTAAGGTGTTTTTCCAATGTACAAAGAAGTCAGATGTAAGAAGCAAAGCATTTGCATTGAACATGTAAACTTCAGTGTAAGCTTTTATAAATAAAAATCATGAGAGCTTGAAAAAGCATAAATGGAGTGAAGCAAGAGCAGAGTTTGGTCTGTATACTCAGAATAAACCATGCATTGTGTGTGCAGTGTCTCTCTGCCGCATATCTGTCTGTGCGGCTGTCCTGATAATTTATATTGCTCCTTTTTCTTAGTTTTAATAATTGCAAAGTCACCCTCTTTGGGGGACAAATAACTAAAAACATTATAATGCAGAAAGGAACTGGTGAGTGGAGAACTAATATCAGCACACAAAATGTTGAATTTCAGCAGAAAAATGGAAATAGCTGCTGTTTTCCCTTGACAGGTCTAATAAATGCATCCTGCTCTTCTAGAGAATTGTTGTTTTGTTCAGCTTTGCTGCTGTTTAAAAGTGCTTGGTTGCTCCAGTGCTTCATGGTAGTGAGTCCATTGGTGTGAAACAGAGTCACTTTAACGCAGTCCTATTTAGCACTACGTGACCTGCATGTATGAATGTTAATGTCTTCTGATATCACAAAGTGGCTTAATCAGGTTAGATGCCATCAGTGCTGAATGAGTTGAGGTGACAAAGTAGTATCACTGGGTTACTGGCTGAAAGAGTGAAAGCAGGAGAGATGTCACCTAGAGAGTGTCTGTTCATTTAGGACACCTGTGTTTTAAGTGGTATGATGAGTTACCCTGCATTGAAAGCTTTTTTGCAGGAAGTGTGGTCTTACTCTGAAGTGTCACTGGGTGTGCAGGGCTGCCAAGCAGTGCTGCAGCTCTTGGGCATAATGCTCATGGACTGGAGAGATGGCCTCTGTCTTTTGTTTCCACCCCAGATATTGGACATAATCTCTCAAAGGTCTGGTCTCAACTTCTTACTGCCTCTGGTCAAAAATTCTCACGTGAAATGCTCTGCTAGCATTGCCTTGGTTGCAGGATTACCTTGTGATTCTGATGTTTTACAGGAGCATGTGATCTTGTGCCTTGCTGAGAAACCCCTGCAGGGATTTATCCCCTCAGACAGCTCTTCATTCTGTTTCAATATTTATTTTTTACCGTGATGAATCCCAGTTTAACAAAATGTTATTCTCAGCGCAGTTCTCAGGTCACTGACTCAGTTGTATGAATGGATGTTTTTTCACAGGTGTGGAAGCTTTCTGCAAAGCTTTGAGATTCCCCAAGCAGGCCACATGTGGTAGGAGTGGTGCCTGAAGGCTGCTCCTGGTGCTCTGTGCTGGCCACCCTTGGCACAGCTCTGGAGCTCAGAGTGTCCTGCAGGGATGGGGACCAGCAGTTTGCTGGGTGCTGTCCTGAGTGTCTTAGTCAGTGTTTAAGCCACCTTCCCAGGTACATTTAGGCTCTGGGAACATCACAGGCTGTGCCAAAGCCCCATCCTAGTGGTAGTGTTGAAGCTTGGCCTCGTACGACAGTTGTCACTGAGCAAAGGTCACTGGTGTCCCTGGAGAGCACAAGCTCTTTGGATGTGAGAAGTGTCTGGGGATTATCTGGTATTAAGGTTTTATGCTTGGAAATTTCAACTGTGTTGCAATTCTAGAAACTGCTCAGTGTCTCTGGTGGCAGTGTCTGGCCTTACTGCCTTGAGCTAGAACTTTGTCCTCTCCTTTGTGGCTGCAGAGAATTTGAAATACCAGGAACAAAGTGGACCAGTAGTGGGGAGAAACTTGTTAAAGACATCCTGGAAGAATTCTATTCAAAAATATTTCCTTTGCTTTTGAGAAGGTCAAATAAAGGCTTAGTATGTAAAGAGAGAGAGAAAAAAAAGAAGACAAAATGTCACATGAGTATCTGGATTAAAATTCATTTTAAAAAGAGATAAGAAATACTCTTCCAGTCATGCTGTGGGTGTGATGCAGGTTCCCAGGTTTTGGCTGGATTGCAGAGCGGGGTTTTCTGGTCTGCTTTTTCAGCTACAAAAATTATACTTGAGCTATATTGTTGCTTCATTGCGTATATTAAAAGACATAAGTTATCAATTTATGGTAAAGCCCTAGATATTGTTGGATGTGATACTGTTCTCTCTTCAATACTTGGACTATTTGACTCATGCAGTTTTATAATCTCTCTCTTTTTTTTTTTTCTTTCTGTTATTTTTAACCAGGTCAGCCAGTTCAGGCAGCTGTATTCCAAAGTGATCAATGATAAGCATGATGACGTTATGGCAAAGTTTGGAGCAATTCTGGCACAAGGCATTTTGGATGCAGGTAATTCTCCAAACATTTAAAGCTGCCAAAATTTCTTAAACTTGTTTGGTTACAATCACTGTAGCAGCAAATTTCATTTGGGAGATGAGGTGCTGGTTTTATGTCTGTTATGTCATAGTAGCAAGAAATCTCAGTTTTTGAGGAATTTTAGCTAATTAAAGAAGTAAATCCTGTTTTGTAGTTTCAGCTTGTATCAGCATGTTTCTGTTAGAAGAGACTCAGCCCAGTCATTGGGGCAGAATTCGTGTCCAGAAGTCTGGACAAATACAGTATTTTTTTCTCTAAGTCTGCTTTGTCACCCTGAATGTTGATTTATTATAGCATGATAGGTTGCTTCTTTATTTTTCTAAATCATCACCTGCTCCACAAATTTGGAAATCATGTGATATCTAGTCTTCATATTTTTCTTTTTCTTACATAATCAGTTTTTAAAATTATATGTATGTTTATATATATATGTCTTTAATAACTAATTTTTTCTACTTTCATGATTATTAAAAGCGGTTGCACAAAGGAGGAAGCAGTTAACTGCATCAGTGTTTTTTCAGCAGACCCAGTTAGTTTCACAGACTACTGCTACCTTTTTCTAGCAAAGAAAACATCATTTCATGAATGTTAATGACTAAATGTTGAGTCAGGAATAGGTTTCTCTAAAGCCATCAGCATTTCACAAGGGCTGAGTTGCAGGGCCTGTTAGGGAAGGTTTATGTAAGCAAAGAGGATAGACAGTGTTATGAATTTTGCCTTCTGCTGAAGTAACACTTGTACAGTGCTGTGTCTGTCTGTGTCTGTGGCACCTCTTTTGCAAGTGTCCCTGGTCTCTTGTGCTGTGGCCTTCTCTTGCCATGCACCTCCTTATCCCCTGCAATAGGCAGAAACAAGCTGGTTTTTCCTGTACTCTTGAGATCAAGATTAGTCCTGAAGTCCTTAAGCAAAGGAGCCTCAGAATTTGTCTCTCCTGTGCCTCAGGCACAGCCACCTGCAGTGTGGGTACAGTGTCTGGGTGAAATCTCTGCATCTCCAGGCTGTGTGGTGGGGGAGAAGAATGTGGTGCTGCCTGCACCTATCTGCATGGAAGCAGGTTTAAAAAGCTTTCCTGGTGGCCATGTGACCGTCAGGCTGCTCTGTCACAGATGACCAAGTCTGCTCAGTAACAGGCACCATGTTTGTGCCTCCTGGGTGCCCCTCCTGGAGCTCAGACTGAGCAATGTTCTTGGCACAAGGCTCTTAGAATAAACTTTGGTCACTCCCATACTCATACTCAGTTGCTGGGAAGCCAGGCACTAGCTGGCTCTGGGATTTTTCTCTAGGTAGTACAGACCTGTTTTGAATTCTGATCCTTAAGATTAAATCATAAAAATACAACTGAAACCTTATTTGCTTCTTATGTCACCCATGTATTGTATAATGATTTGGAAACCAGAAATGCCCTGTTGTAATAAACTTCATGGGAATTTGTGCCAACTTGAACCTCATTTTTTCTTGCTGGGAGACTCAGGGAAGGCTGTGAACTCCTTTTCTTAACCTATTGCCACTTTCATTAGAGCCTCCTAAAAGAACAAATTCTTTTTATCCTTCCTGTACAATGAGTTATAGAATTTAATTATCACTACCAGGAAGAAAAGGTTCTTTGTGTTATCTGCCACAGTTAGGGCAATTGAATTTAGTTTTTTGTTTTGTCTTTTTTTGTGGGGTGAGGAGAAAAGTCCAATTCTCTTCCAATGACAGGGTTTAATTAGAAGTGCAAGATTTGAAATGATGCACTGGGGGTGGGATTTTTGCTCTGACAATGAGGCAGCCATTTGGGTTGGTAGTTTAATGGAAGGAGTGAGGTACCTTGAGAGCACTGAAGTGGAAATGAAGAATTTGGTCATTGCCTAGTTGATAAGCCCTAGAAGCAACATTTTGACTTTAATAAAATGAGAAAAAAGTAGACACTAAGTTTAAGTTAGTGTTTGGAGATTTTCCCCAAAACCCCTTGCTCCAGTGGCAGTGTGAATTTTGGAAGATGGACCTTATAGTACTGCCCAAATATCCCTGAAATTTTTTCTTCGGTGTTTTTTGAAATTTTTTTTCCAGGCATCATGTCACAGCTTTTATTCATCTAGCCAAAGATCTGGAATGTGTTCCCTTCCAGGCAGTCAGGGTTGCTATTTATTCATGAAGATAAATCACAATTGTGCGGTATTATGTCTCCCCACCTTTCCTGCTCCCTGCAAAATCCTGGGAGTGAGGGTGGACTGTTAGTGGGTATAAAACAGCAGAAAGAAATAGCATAGCATCATCTTTTGAATATTAAATCTGTTGCTCATTCAGGAAATTCCGGAGATTGGATAATTGTAGGTATTATCTGATTTATAGGTTAAAATTCTGAAAATTAAAGTGCAAAAGTTTGATAAAGTCCAATTAAGCTGCTTGTGCAACATTCACTGGGGGCTGCTTGATTCAGAATATCTGCTGATAACCAGGACCTGGTCCTTACACAGTGATGCAGTAAAATAAAGTTCAAAGTGAAGATGGGGGAGAAAACCAGAAATCTGAGAGTGCAGTGCTTGACATGTTTAAGGATAGCACAAGACCTCAGGCAGTCCCTCCACAGTGCTGTGGCAAATTCAGGTGAAAGGGCAAGAGATTGCTATGAGAGACAATACTAAGCAGCAGAGCAGACCTAGCAGTAGAAAAAGACAAGACCATATCTTTGTCTTTCTTCAAAGATGTAGCAGGAAGTTTTTCTGTCAAACAGCAGGAGATCTATTACTACCACAAAAGGAAGAGGACGGAGATAAAATGTAGGCAGAGCATCCTACAGGAGGGCATCAAAATGTTTCACCTTCCACTGCCTCTCCTGGGACTAACCCTGACAGACACCCAAAATGACTATACTGCTTCAGTCAGGGCTTTCATTAGTTTTGGCAGCAAAAGAGAATTCTGTTTGTCTTTAAAACTCAGGCAGCTCCATTGCTGTCTGGCCCTGCTGAGATGGCTGTTTGTACGAGGCTGGGAAAAGCTACTCCAGTTTGGGATTTTCAGCTACAGAGTGGCCTGACTTGGCAAGGAATGGGTGTTTGTATTTTAACAAAGTTAACCTCCCTGCACTGGGTCTTGTCAGCGGTAATGGACTTGCCTGGTGCCCTCTTCAACTCAATGCACTGTGTTCATCAGTAGACCGAAGATCAGATTAACACTTTCTCACACTGTCTGCAAGTCCAGTCTCTCAATTTTGTTTCTAGCTGGATGTTTCTGCACTACATCAACATATGGAGTTGTTTGGGTCTCTGCTTTGCAAGTACAAATCTAAGACTTGGTTGTCTGGCAGAGATGTAATTTTCCTGCAAATGCTGCAGGAGCTTGTCTCTGAGCAGCTTAGATTGATAACGTCTAGAAACAACTTCTGAAGTTGCTGCTGTTTACATTTTTTTCTACTAAGATGGTGTAGGATAAAAACCTAAGCATATTTCTTCTGAATGAATGATAGTTCAGGGAGGCAGAAACAGATAGAAAGAAAAGTTTCTATATGCTTGGCTGTATATGTACTGTGCTCCTCCCAAGCCTTGTCGTGGGGATCATTTATATGCCATGCTTTAAAATGGTTTATGGCAAAAATTTGCCTTTTTCTCCCCCTCTCACTGCCTGTACTTTTGTCTAACCTGTATCCTGGCAAAATGAGCATGCAAGAAGGGCTGTATTCCCTGATTGTGTTTTGGTACTGTAGAGCAGTGTGGTCGCTGTGCTGTACATCTGTTTTACTGAGTAAGCTGAGCTCACAGTAAAAGAGGGAGGTGTGTTCCAGAGGAGGAAACTGGCACCACTGTGGCCTGGCTCCCTTGTGCAGCCCTTTGACAGCAACTGTTTGGGATTCATTGCTCAGGTGTCTTTGTGGAGTACCCAGGAATGAATAATTCACTGACTTTTATGATTCCTTACAGGGGGCCATAACGTAACCATTTCACTGCAGTCGAGGACAGGACATACTCACATGCCTTCTGTGGTGGGGGTTTTGGTCTTTACCCAGTTTTGGTTCTGGTTCCCTCTGTCACACTTTTTGTCACTGGCGTTCACCCCAACCTGTGTCATCGGCCTTAACAAGGATCTTAAGGTACATAACAAGAAAAGAAAAGAAACTGAAAATTTGCTTGGAATATTCGAGTAGTCTGCAAGGCGTGTTCATGAATTTGTTGGTTTTCTTTGCATGTTTCCAACTTGTTTGTGCCAGAAAAGGTACTAACTGGAAGAAATCTGAAAAACAGGCTTGAACTGCAGAGCTGGTGGTGGGAATGGGAACAAGAAAAATGTAGAGAGCAGACACTGACCTCTTTACTTCAAAGTAGTTTAAAAAGAAAGGAACTGTATTTAGAGTACTTGGGCAGAGGTCACCCCATTATCACTCTTGAAGGTCAGGGTTATTTTTTAAAAAAGTGTTGCCCCCTTGGTCTCCCAGATAAATTATGCGATGTTCTCCCCTAGGAAAGCTAGCAGTGGGAAAAGAGGATTTGTTTGGATTCCTTGGGGGGTAAACATTAAACTGAGCAGCCATGGGTACGGCACTTTTCTTGTGCATTTGTTCTTGAAGCTATCAGCTGTGGTACAGCCCCTGTAGGCTGTGTGCCATGCTGGGTCTCCTGTGCTGAAGAACTAAGCTAGGAATTTCCACAAAAAAGCTTCTGGATGTGGCAGCAGGGGGTGTTTACCAACTTGGATTTGCTATCAAAAGATGCTTTCTACCCTTACCTGAGTAGCCAAGAGTAAGGGAATGTGTGACACCAGTAACTCAACCCCAAATGTAGAGTCCTTTGGCAGGAAGGGAATGTCAGTGCTTGCTCTGCCCTCGCGTGCATTGACAGAGCAGATCTTCACTTAGATCTTAAACCAATTTTGTGTTAATACACACAAACACAGCAACAACATCAAAACCACAAAAGCTTTGAAGCAAAGAAAACAAAGCATGGTGTGAATAGGATGGAGTGTATGGAGAGGGCTAGGAGAGCCTGCCAGAGTCAAATTATAGAATAATTAAATAACATTGTTCTAGTTGAACCACTGCCACTGATAACAGTTTCTCAGCTTCCGGAGAGGGAGAAGGGGAAGCTTGTATTCTTTAGAGGACTTGTGTTTGTCTCTGCTGGAAGGAAAATGAAGCTAAAGTAATTATTATGCTGTGGATTTTTCCCCTGCTTTTCTAGGTTCTAACATTGTTTTAAACTCTTTGTCTTAGATGCCAAAAGTCCAGTACAAGTCCAACTGTAAGCCGTCCACGTTTGCCTACCCCCCGCCTCTTGAGGTACCAAAGGAAAAGGAGAAAGAAAAGGTATTTGAGCTGGCTTTCTGTGTAAAGACTAACCCCTTCTCTCTCCTAGTATAAACATTGACTTTGGTGGTACTACTAGAGAATCTAAAGAGCAAAAGAAAAATTGGCAGGTGCTGTAGTCTCTGAAAGAGAACTCTAGGTAAATTTTCCTGCTGTGCCTGGGACTGTTGCTGATTGTGGCATACAAGTGCTTTGCTACTGAATTCCTGCAACCTCCCTCGTCTGAAGTGGTCAAGCAGAAGTATTGAATAAAAAACCTGCTTTCCATGCCCTACTGACTTGTATGTGCAGCACCCAGCACAGAAGGGTCCTTTTCTGTCACTTGAGCTCCAAAATGCTGCTCCAGTGCAACCGTTGAGAATATTAGCTGGGACACTTCTCAAATAGTCCCATATGGAAGGAGCAGTGGGCCCATGTGCTAGAATAATAGCTGTCAGCTCCATGGATTGCAAAAAGATAAGTGTGGCGCTGAGAATATCTAGGTATTGAAAAGGAGAAGATGAGACCTGTGGGGTCACAAGCGGGACAATAGTGGAAGCAATTTGTCTGCTGGCACAGGATGGTAAAAGCTGTTGAGCAGAGCACAGCAGTGGGCAGAGCAGCCCTTAGGGAGCAATTGCAGTATTGGGGACCTCAGGCATGTCATGCTGATGAATGACATGGTGTGAAAACTTTAAAACATTTTACCAGAATTGAATGCTGGACGGGACAGATTTCCAAGCCACCGAGGAATTCAGAAATTGACTCTGATGAAAGGCAAAGCTCACTGCTTATAGCTGTTTTCTTGCCTTTGAATAGGATGTGAATTGGACAAATCTTTTCTCTGCAAACTTCCCTGGCCAAAAGTTAAAATGTGCCAAGAGCCCACATTTATTCTCAACAGCAACGTGACAAATGCTGTTGCTCCCTGACACTGTCAGAAAGTTGCTGCCATTTGTTCCCAAAAGACTCCAGCCTGGGGGACTGAAACTCAGTATACAGTGTTGGGTCACACTGAATGCCTCATCTGTTGCCATATCCAGGTTTCCACTGCTGTGCTGTCCATCACTGCAAAAGCCAAGAAGAAGGAAAAGGAAAAGGAGAAAGAGAAGAAGGAAGAAGAAAAGATGGAAGTGGTGGGTGCACACACTGAAACTTAAATGTCTTCTTGCCCCCTGCCCTTATAAATGTGGAAGGTGTATCATGAAAATTGGCACCCACTTATCTCTGTCCTCTTGCCACCTGTGTTATGAGCAAAGCACTGACACACATTGCTGCAGACAGTGGTTAGCATCTTTATTCTCTGTGTGCACTGTTAAAAGCAAGAGGTGCTATTAATTGTGAATCTATTATTTCTGAGAAATAAATCTTCCTCAGTGTTGTTAAGTAACTGACTTCCCTATAGGCAAAAGCTTGTTTTGACATGTTTATGTGCCTTTAACTTCATGAACCTTAATGAGTATTATTTCATTACCTGCTGGTTTTAGACCCAGAGGAATTTTATCTCTTATCCATGTAGTTTTCTTACTAATCCAGAAAAAGTCTTAGTAATTTCACGTCCTTGGGACCTCTGACCTTTTAAAAAGAAGTGTTGTAGCAGTTGCTTGCCCATGTCTGATTCACCTTGAGAGCACTGAAGAGTTTAAACTTCCTGGTTTTGCACATGCTTAACCTCCTATTCTGAAATGTTCACCTTTTTGGCAGCAGTCTCTTATGTGTTTTGCCCATCTATCCACACCCAGCTCAGAACCAGCTGAGGTTTGAGCACAGGTTCCATATGCTGCTCAGTAGTTATGGCGATTGCTTTGGTCCTCTGATGATTTCTTTCAGCTCATAGACCTAACACTGGAAGTTGTCATCCTCACCTGTGAATAATGTGTCATCCTGAACCAAGATGAGTAATGGAGAAATGAATTTTTGGTGGTTGCTATAATTTGGAAAACATATGGCAGCTAAAATTCTTGCAGTACTGACAGAGGACCCTTTTCTTTGTGCCCTGCTCATAAATGCAAATATTCCAAGAACAACTGTAAGCTGAGAGTGTATTGTGGACCCATAGAATTCTTTGTTTGAAAGACCTCTAAGCCCAACTTAACCCCAGCAATGCCAAGGTCACCACCAAACCATGTCCCCAAGTGCCACATCTACATCTTTTAAATACCACCAGAGATGGTGCCTCCACCACTCCCCTGGGCAGCCCAAGTGCTTGACAATCTTTTTGAAGAAGAAATTTTTTCTAATCTCCAACCTAGAGCTCCCCTGACACAACCTGAGGTCATTTCCTCTTGTCCTGTGTCTTGTTACCTGGGAGAATGACCCCCCACTTATTTCCATCCCCCTGTCAGGGAGTTGTAGAGGGTGATAAGGTCCCCACTGAGCCTTCTTTTCTCTAGGGTGAGCCTCTCCAGCTCCTTCAGCTGCTCCTCACAGGTCTCGTGCTCCAGTTCTGTTGCCCTTTTCTGGACATGCTCCAGCACCTCAATGTCTGTCTTGTAGTGAGGGACCCAAAACTGAACACAGGGTTCAAGGTGTGACCTCACCAGTCCCAAGTACAGGGGACAGTCACTGCCCTGGTCCTGCTGACACAACCCACAATGTCAGTGACTTTCTTGGCCACCTGAGCACACACTGGCTCATGTTCAATCACCGTCAACCAGCCCCACCAGGTCCTTTCCCTTTTGGCCTCTTTAATTTAAATTTTAACAAACCCCACACACATGGCATAAGATCACAGGTCTATGTGTAAAATAACCTTCCTAGACCTACATAGGTGTTGCCACATTAAAGGCACTGAATGTCATGCAGCTGGCCCAGAAAATTAATCATCTCATGCATCTCTGGGGTTTGGGTTTCTTCTCCTTTGTCAAGTTTCCTTGTCACCAAACATTGCCTTTTCTTAGAATTATTCTTACAGTTCTATGTACGAAGCAAAATGTGCTGAACAGATGCATATTTCTTCTAAAATTGCTACAACCTACGTTTAATTGCAGGTGTTGAGAGGAAGCAATATATTAGAAGGGGTTCACATGTTGTGTCCATGTGTGTGTCCAGATTTTTGAAAAGTTTACTTGGCTGAATTGAGCAGAAAAATAAGGATAGTAAACAGGGAGCTTGCTGCCACCTGCTGTGTTTGAATTGAGTGTTTTGCCATTGTCCTAATGTTTTAGAGATATCATTGCTTTCCTGTTTTCCTCTCATGCCTGTTACATGACTATTAATCCATAGCTTCCAAGGGATCTGCACAGCAATGAGCAGCTGCTGTGCCAGAGAAAGTCCTGTCTGCTGTTACAGAACATGTCATGCATTCAGTGGTATTCCCGATAGTTTCCTATTGGTTGTTCCCATCTTTTCTGCTTTTTTTTTTTTGTTTGTTTGCTACTCAAATGTTTCTGAGAAAGAGGGAAAAAATGACCCACTTTTTAAGTATGTAAAGGATACTGGTTTTATTTCTTCTGCTTTTCACCTCTAGCTGCTGAGTCATTGGGTAAGGCAGGGATTCACTGTGATTCCCTAGCGAGTTGCTGAGGTCGAGTCATCTTGGGTGAACTGCTGTCACTAGCAGTAGTGTGAAATGTCAGTGACAGCTTTATAGCTGCAAAAATACAAGAGCAGCTTTTGGCAATTTTCATATGCTCGGTAATTATATTGAAGAATCTTCAGTTGTGACAAAAAGTGATGAGTGAGTTTACAGAAAAGGTAGGAGAAAGGGAAAGCAGAAGTTAAACTGTTCCACTGCTACTTCTTGCTGAACTTGCTTTCATCTGCAGCTGAGAATGAAGCATTGCCTTGTCAAGGGCACTTAGATCCATGCTGGCATTTTCTCTGCCAGCTGATGGATAAATATTAGCATGTTCCTCTGGAAAACAATGGTTTCTCACCACACTTCGGAATTGCTGCCTGACTGTACCTTACCCTGCTGAACTGTGAAATGTTAGAGGTTATGCTAAAATCATATTGATCTTCTCCCTCCACAGGACGAGAATGAAAAGAAGGATGAAAAGGAAAAGAAAAAAGAGCCTGAACCCAACTTCCAGCTTTTGGACAACCCAGCCAGAGTCATGCCTGCTCAGCTCAAAGTTCTCACTATGACAGAGAGCTGCCGGTACCAGCCTTTCAAACCAGTAAGGGTCACCTTCCTAGTCCATGTACTTGGCAGAGTGTTCCCAGTGCTGGGCTTGTGTGTAAGGCCCAGAAGTTCTGTGTGTACATGAGAACTCACAGCTGGTGCAGCACTGGAATGTGTTACAGAGATTTGCAGCTTCACTGTTGTCATATTTCCTTTTTTAATGTCCCTCTCTGCAAATGATCACATGCAGTTCTAGTTGGGGAAATGTCAGAGCTGCTGCAAACCTTTTCACCATGCTAATGCTGCTTTATTTTTCTTTCTTCTTGTACCTGTGTCAAATGTGCAGCATGAAAACCAAACAGACATACTCCATGTATTAATGACATTGCTGAGAACATAAAGACTGAGCCATGATCTTTAAAATAGGCTGAGAAGTTGTACAGGTTCAGTGTCAAAATAGTGAAATACATTAGGACTTGTGCTGCAGCTTTATTACCCTGCAGTGGGATTTATACCTAAATGGAGGGGTTTTTTCATTGAACATATTTCCTATTGAGTTACCCCTGGCGTTACAAAAGATCCTTCAATTCCTGTAAACATAGAGAAGAGACAGCATGTGATTGTCAGATGGAGAATGAAAAAGGTCTTTTAGCACTCAGCCCAAGGGGTAACTAACTTCTGAGACGCTCAGATATATTGCAAATCTGATAAGCTGGCTCCTGAACTGTAAATCTCCTGAGTCAAAGTCTTCTGCCCTTTATTTTTGTTCAAGAAATAACACGCTTGATTTAACCCCATTTCCAGGATTACGCATGGGAAAATGGTGTTCAGTAGTAGTAATACTTTTTCCTGGAAAATAGATATGGTTTTAATAAATGGATTTCCTGGAATTCCATCAGCACATTGGAATTCTCTGTGCACTGTTCCCATTTGAAACTCCTTTAGCAAAGCAGTGGAAGGGTTTTTTAGTTATTACCCGTTAAAACTAGGTGACCTAACTGCTTTTTGGATTGGGAAGTTCTGCTGTGTGTTCCAGTAAATGTCCACTCACTGAAATGTGGACATACACAGCTGTTTGCTTCAGTTTCAAAAGAAAAAGAGCCCTTGGTGGGGGAGTTCAGTTTCCTGCCTTAAAGCCCATAAATAGGTTTTGAAGAGAACAGTGCAGTTTTTGCTGGGATTAGGGTGTGTAACTAAGGAGCCTCTTGGAATGGAGCCATTCTGGACCTTTGCTCTGCTTTGGGGAATGCCAGAGTAAAAGACCTCTTTGAAATGCTGTTTATAGCCTGAAATCCTGCTGTGGCCAAAGCCCTGATCCCAGCCAGGCGTGACACAGCACTGCGCCTTGTGTTTCACTCCCAGAGGTGCTTCAGCCTGCCAAGATGTTTGGTTGTGATCTTTGTAATTAATTCCCCTTTGTTTTTGTGGGGTTCTGCTAATAGGATTCCTCACTTTGTGGAAGCTGGTGATCAGATTAGTCTCTGTTTCAGAGAATCTCCTGGGAGGTAGCTATACAGAGAGGCTTCACTAAGCATTGTAAACCTGAAAAGATGAGCCTTATAAAGCAATTACAGTTCAATTAGTTTTCATGTGGAAAGCCCCAGACTGGGAATGGGGTAAAGCTGTGAATCCAGATGTCACTTTCCATTGAACTGAGACCTAGATAGAAGAAATATAAAAAGTAGCCTGAATAGACTGCCTGTTCTATGCCCTTATCAAACAGAGATCCAGGTGAGTGTCAGATGCTTTGCTCTCTGAAACTCATTCCTGCTGAGGAGTCTCATATGGCCTAGGATAGACTCTGTGACCACAATACTCCACCATGAGGCAGAGGCAAGCAGCTCTAAATGCTGGTGGCACTTGTCTTGCAGCTTTCCATTGGAGGCATCATCATCCTGAAGGATACCAGTGAGGATATGGAGGAGCTGGTTGAACCTGTGGCAGCTCATGGTCCAAAGATCGAGGAAGAGGAGCAAGAACCTGAACCACCAGAGCCCTTTGAGTACATTGACGATTAAGACCTGAGGTACAGTATAGTGTGCAAAGTCACCTTTTTTAATCCAAATGAAGGAAAAGCCTCTTTGTATTAACTGAAGCAGTTACCAGTACCCAGCACTCTTGGTTTAGCTCTTTGACAGCTTCTGTGTCAGATTTAGAAACATGCTCTGTCCTAATTTTAAGAGTTTGGCAGCTTAGAAGTCCACAAGTTCACTCTTTTGGGTCAGGCCTGACCCACTTGTACTGGATCTGCTCTCTAATCTGGCAGGCTTAACTACTCTTTTGAGTAGAGCCTGGCTGGGCAGAGCGCAGTGCAGGGGTCACAAGGACCAGTCAGCTCATGAAAGATGGTCCTGAAAAAGGGGCAAGTAGTTTACATAACATAGCTGCTATCTACTTGACCTCAGGGTGCCAGGATTTGTCAAAACAGAACTACTGTTCTGCCTCCTGGAGTTGCTTTGTTTTCCCAGCAGTTCTTCGCAGAATTTAAAGACACTTCAGTCATGGGCTCTGTGATGCTCTCTGAGCCCAACATAATGATAGTAGTAGATCTGTTTCAGGAAATAAATGGTTCTTTGGTTAAAGTGCCTGAATGGATGTGCAAATTTCTCACTGAGAGGCAGAAATCCAGTTACTTTATTTCCAAATATGGGCTGGCATGTCTTAGGGCTCCTGCGAGCAGAGGTTGTGCATTTGAATTGGTGGATGGGCAGGAAAACAAACTCCTTGCTAAAAACTATAAGTGTTGTGTCAGTGACAGGCTTGGGTGAGTGTGTGGGGCCAACCACAAGAAGCCTTAGTTAAATACATTTGATTTTCTGGTTTCTCTCTCTCCCTCCTCCAGGGTCATGTCATCTAAAGAAGACACTATGCTTGATATGAGAAAGACAAGCATGAAGACCTTCCTATTGAGATCTAATGTTCAGTGCATGCAGCCCCCATCTGTGCTGAGCTAAAGCTGATAGTCTGTGTTTTATGGCTGAAGAACAGATATATGCTATTTAGTGTACTCTTTCACAAAACCTTGTTTTCAAATAAATATATTAAAAACTCTTAACAGAAAACTTGCTGCTTAAAACAAAACAAAACAAAAGGAAGCCTAACAACTTTTCCTCTCCCCACATGTTACTAGACTCAATTGTGCATCCTTGTCCGGCAGAGCTTGACTGACTGCTACTTTGTACTATCATCAGGATCTGTGCACACCTCTACACTTGTTGAGGCTGAGCAAGGTCACAGCTGCAGCCTGGCCAAGCCATAGCACTGGTGCCACACAGCTGCACAGATGAGTCTACTTCCAGATTCCCTCTGTGATCTTCCCCCTTGCTTATCCTGGTATTCATGTGATGGTGTGGGGCTGACAAAAGGGCTCTGGGTGTTAATGATGGGGAAGTGGGGTCATGTTTCTCCTTATTTCACTGAAACCCTTTTCTTTTGTGTGTGTGCTTTCACTGCTTTCACCAAATACGAGCAAAATAACTGATATGAGCAGGGTACATTTTCAGGCCTAGATGGAATGGACCTAGACATGTAACTTGTCACACTGATGTGTATTGTTAGCTAAGGGGAAATTTTAGTCAGGGATATGGAATGAGGAGCAGTCAGAAGGAAGGAATGGTGCTCCACCATTCACTATCCAGCTGGCCCTTCACCTTTTGGGCTGTAACACTTCAAAGAGAGTCTCAGCAGCAAGCCAGAGACTGCAGCCCTGGTCTGCTGCCAGCAAATGCTGTGTGAAGCTCCATTGTTTGAAACAGCACCTAAATGGAATGAGGTTTTTATTGTATGTGTGTGTGGGGAGAGTATTTTATCCATCTGAACATACCACAATCTCATGTGCATTGGTAATAATGGAAGACAAATCTTGCATGATGTGCCTGGGAGCTTTTCCAGCAGATGGTTTATTTTGGTTAATATTGCTATAGCAATGGGATAGTCAGCCTTTGTTCTCTGCAAAGCTAAGGAATACTGGCCAGAGGTGTGGGACTGAAAGCCAGTTTTGAGTCCTAGGCTTCAGGCAGAGGTCCCTCAAGTTGAAATGTCTCAGGTTGCTGGTTAGAGCTGCAGTTCTCAGCATCATCCAGATCTATTCTCCAATGGAGTGGAGCCAAGAATGAACCTGAAATGCTTACAGATAATGTTATTGTCAGAAAAGCTGGAAACAAAGAGGGAACCACTGCTCTAATCCCATGGTCAAAGACCTGGTATTGTGGTGCAAGAAACAGAAGCTGGACAAATACACATTGGTGAGTCTTCTGGTGCTGGAATTCCTTCCCTTTGAATGGATACTTGTATCCCTTACTCCAGCATGTTCTGCCAGTGCCAACCAATATTGTGTGTGGTGTTTATCAGGTAATTTGTTAGTAAAGCCTTGTGTCCTAAAATACTGTAGAAAGGGAAGGACACTGGGAGGAGAAAAACCCCTCATTTCAGGTTGTTCAGCAACCTGCCAGAGGCCAGATATTGCTAGAGGATTTCTAAAGTCCAAATAGCAATGCTGGGAACAGCTGGCTCAGAAGGACCTAAAGTCCTACATTGGTGCTTTGATCAAGCTGTGAACACTCTGCTGCTTTTCATAGGACTTTTGGCCACACTTTTCATATTGCAACAGATTTTTCAGGGTAATCAAAACATACCTAATGCTTGCTGCAGGTCCTCAGTGAGGCTGTGTAAATCTGTATGTGCAAAGCAGCTCCCACCAAGCCACTGGGGACTGCCTGGGGCACCATGGAGAACTCCTGCTTCTTGCGCTAAATTATTCTCTTATGCCTACTGCCTCTGGCAGTGATGTTTCCCCAGAGCTCCCTTACCACAAGCAAATGTAAAAACCTCAGTCCCAAACTGATTTCTGAACTACTGTTCTGGGGCCACGAGGTAAGGTTACACACAGACAGATTTTGAGAAGAGATTTTGGTGGCTGGAGGCAAAAGGCCATGTGTGACAGACTGGGGACACCAGGAGGGAACTGGGAATTGGCCTGTCCTCACTTCCCCATCTCTGCCACTCATTGTGTTTTTTCTCCACTGTATAAACATATGTGGAAAATCTGGCTTAGGATTGAGAACACTCATAGAAAATCATCCACTGTTTTGGCTTTCTCCCCCAGCTGCTGTTTTTTCCTCCTAGGACAGGAAGATGCTGGTCTGCGTCTCATGAGACACATGTGTGGCTCAGGCTGTTTTCTTGCAGGACAGTGCTCAAAAGACTCCAGACAGGACAAGAAATGCTCCTACAGAATGCTTTTGAGAGTTTGTGTTACAAAACATGTCCAGACTATAGAATGATTCCATACATGCAATTTTCTTTTTGTTTTTTCTAATCTCTTCATAATTCCTCAGTTTACTAATCAGGCTGCTCTGTGACCACTTGAGGTCACGTGGTGCTTGAATGAGGTGCTGAGCTTTGCTCAATTTCCAGGGTGCCACTTGGGAAATTTGGAAATGGCCAACCTGTGAGTGTTGGAAACAAGATAAAGAGGCTTATACAGCCCTAAGAGGCTTCCAGTAAACCTCTAGGAAAGAGTCTAGGAATGTTCTGGTGATACAACAGGAAACCTCCAGAAAGACCTGAAAAACAGCAAGGAAATGGCCAGGAAATGTCCAAACATGTTCTGGAAAGGTGCTAGAAAACCTCTGAGCAGGCTCTGGAAGCCTGTGGGATCCTGCCCCTGTGTTAAAGGGTTTGACCAATTTCTCTTGGGCAGATGAGGCCAATAACTGCAGGACTGGCTTTGAACAGTGCTTTGAATAATGTCATTTAGTTTCAGTGACTCATTAGTGCCGATTTCTAAGGAAGTGCTGCTCTCCTGGGCCTGTCTGGGGATGCTGCAGAGGGGCCCACCCTGATTGTTTGTCAGGGGCTAATTAGACCTAAATACTCCTGACTTTGCCAGAGGGAGAGGCCGGGGTGACAGGAAGCATGCTTCTATCCCTCCTGATTAATGGGTTTCATCTCAATTAACCCCTGTGTGAATTAAATCACTTCTAAATCATGCTGCTCTGACAGATCCCAGAGTCCCTCCAGGCCCTGGACATTTCCTTAGCCTCCCCTTTCCACTCCTTAACTTGGGTGCAAGCCCCCTGCTTGGCACCATGCTGGGGACTGAAGTGGTGATGGGGATGTTGAAGGTAAAGCCCCCAAGGTAAGAGGTCTTCAAGAAGGGGACTGAGAGCCCTACAGCCCCCCCAGCATTGCTGTCCCTCCCCTACAGGCATTCAGTGGCCTCATCCTCTCACCTCTCCCCATCACAGCAGTGTCACCCTCCCTGTCTCTCCCCTTCCTTCCAGGGCCAGGCAAAGCTCTTCCTCCTTGCCTTTCAGTGTGAAGGGTGGGCACTGCTGATAAAGATGATGATGTTGGCCATTTATCTCCTGCATCCTGGTGGCTGAAGCACCCTCCACCCTCACCCCTGCCAGATGCCAGCCAACCCCAGGCTCTTCCCTTGCTTGCTGCTCTTGGCATTGGTGATGGGTTGGGTGTTCAGCCCAGCTCTGGGGCCACCTTGAGCCTGCAGCAGTGGCAGGATGGGAGCGTTGGTAATCATGGACATTTCAGGACTTTGCAAGGCTTGTATTGTTTACTGGTAACCTCTGATGAGACCAATGGGCCTCAAGGCCTTCACCCCAGGGTGGTGATCTTTCCCCACGGTGGTTTTATGTGGAAGCAAGGGTCTTTGGTCCCTCAGTGAACCCTAGTTGGGCAAATGTGGTCCAATGTGTTCCTCCAGCACTTGTGGGATTAGCCTGGTCCATGCTCTGTGTGGGAGGAGATGCTGCCCCAGCCTCTGGAACTGGCTTGATTTGGCCTCTGAAATCCTATGCTGTGTGGGCAAATGTTCCAGCTGGCAGCAGCCTGGATCTGGAGTTTTGTTTTGAGCTCCATACTCCACTCCCTGGCATTGGCTGCACAGCTAAAGCTCTGGGTTTTGTTCAGAAGAAATACCTGTGCAGGTGCTCAGGTGAGCCATCAGTGTCTCTGCCACTGGGGAATCAGTGTTACCCACATATGGCAGAAAGGGCACTCAAGAACATAATCCCAGACCTCTCTGCCCTGTGTACTTAGTCTGATGGGCCCTGCTGCCTGTCAGGCTTTGGTTAAGCAACGTGTATGTCTGGGTTTTTTCTTTGTGTTTGCAGAGCATGAGCAGAAAATGGGCACAGGAGGGTCTACACAGTAAGGGTCCAAATGAAGCAGGTCCTGGGGACCAGGGTGGGCTGCTTGGGGGGACACCCTGGGCTCACTGCCCACTGCCTTGGTGCAGGGTTGGCCAAGGGGAAGGACAGTGGTTTGGTGGCAATAGCATCCCTGGCCAAGGGTATAAATAGCTGCTCTGGTGACCCAGGGAAGAATGGCTGCACAGACGAGGTTAATTGTCAGCAGAAGTTATGGGGACATTGTTCCTCCCAAGATAACCTGCAAGGGATGAAGCATGGAGCAAATTTTTCCCCTTCAGAGGGAAGGAAAAAGGACCTGAAATATTGGTGCAGTGTCTTTGTTCTCAGTTTTAGGGTGGCTCTATCATTTCATTGTTTTTTTCCATTCCATGTCAATGACAACCAAGATGGATTAATTTTTTGTCTCCCCATCATGCCCTCCCAGAGGAGGATCTGAGATAGCTCTTGCAGGGCTGGGCAAATTCTCTGTTTACTCTAACCTCACACCAAGACCTTTTTTATTTTTAGTTTAAGCATGAAATCTGGGGTTCAGGGGTGGACAATAAGCAGCTGAAAATAATTTGCTGGAAACATCTGCATCTGCATTGGACAGCTGAGTTCATGGACTCCTTCACAGATGAAACCTGATGCTTGCTCCTCTTGCAGACCTGGAAGTTTTGCAGTCTTCTCCTTGAGTGCTTGGCCAGGTGGCCATTGGTCTGTGTTGGTGGCATGGGACAGGTGGCCACTGGCCTGTGTTGGTGGCAGCACCAAAGCTGTGCTGATGTGATGAGGGCAGTGAGGCTTGCTGGGATGTTTCTGCTGCTGATGGAGCTCTCTGTCCTGCTGTTTCTGTGCACCCAGTTCCCAGACTACTTTGTCCATATCTTTTTTTCTAATGCAGCATCTCTAGCTCTTCCTTTCTCCCAGCCCCCTGTCATTTTTGGCTGGAATGCCTTGCTGTTACTGCAAACCAGCTCTCTCACACATTGGTATTTGCCTTGGTTGGGAGCTTAATGACCCCTGTGTGAGGTGAGCACATGCCAGAAAGCCCAGTTGGGGCCCCTTTTGGGCCAGAAGCACTGAGCTGATGTCATTTCCAACAGAGGCACCCCTAGCCTCAAAAAAAGCAGTCCATCTCCTCTAGATATCAGCTGTTTTCCTGTAGGGAATCTCTGAAGGGTGATCTCTGCTGGAAAGGTACCATCAGCTGTTTTGTTGGGATGAAGGAACAGAGAGAGTCCTGGAGGACTACCTCCTTCCACAGCAGGGTGGTGGCAGCAGCAAGGAGGTTTTGCAGAGGTTGGAGAAAGCAACGTCTCCTCCAGGGGGCAATTGGGACATGGGGGGCTGACATGGTAGAGGAGAAGACTGAGCCCTGGATGCTCCTGTCCTCATCTGTGAAGTCCTGCTGGGAGAAGAAAGCTCTGGCTCCTTCAGCACTGGACTGCATGTGCCAGGGAGCCTCCTTCACTGTTTTCAGCAGTGGAGCTGAAAGGAGCCTTTTGGGGATCCACCAGCCAGTCCCTCCTCCCTCTCTGCTCAGCACTGAGCAGGCCAAGAGGTTTCTGGATCTTGAGGAGAGCTGAGTTCACCCTGCACCTCCTTCATGCATCCCAGGACACAAAATCAAAGTCTCTGTTGTGCCTCTCCTGGTCAGGACTTGGACAGGAAATCACTAAAGAACGGTGTGATGTAAATAACCTGACACAAGCTCACTGAATCCTCCTGGGATTAGAGGAGAGCTGAAACCTGAGGCTCAGTATCCATCCAGTGGAGACAAAGCAGATTTATGGCAGCCTGATGCTGGGGAGAGCAGAGAGGTTATGCAATTCCATCGCCTTGGTTTTCCGTGCAGACAGCCCTGGGGAAGCGTTGCTGTGTAATTCAGTGTGTGAGCAGCATCTCAGCTGCCTCAGCACAAGGACATTGGTCCAAGCAAACCCCTCTGCCCCCCAGCCAGTCTCAGTAAGAGCCAGCCTGTACTCCAACCCAACCAACAACAACGTGTCATCAACTAGAATCTCAAATAACTTCCTATTTATTTATTACCTCAAAGCTCCTTCAAAGTATTAATTGAAAATCTAAACCAAAATATTTTTTGGCAATTAAGAGCTGAAGTATGACACAGAAAATAATAGAATATTTGAGCTTTGAAAAACGTTCCTCTCTTCCCTGCTTGCTTTTGTTTTTAATGCAACCATTTGGAAAGGCTACTGCAAGAAGAAATTTCATGCAAAATCTTCCACTTGGGCACAGAGAACAGCCTTCTCTTTTCAAAAGAAGCAACAGGTTATGATCCGGTCTGGGATCTGCAGCTGGCAGAGCCAGTGGCCCAGCTCCAGGAATGCTCAACCTCTGGCAGAGATGGGAGTGACACCTGCCCCAAGGAAAATCTAAACTGTGGAGCTGGCGTGATGCCCCAGGTGATGGTGAATGTCATTCTTTGGATACACAGGACAGTGGAGCCCTGCTTTTCAGGTTTGAGGCACAAGCCTCGCATCTTCCTGGTCTTAGCCCAGGTGCTGGCCAGCAGTGGATGTTTTCTTCCTTGGGCAGCATCTCCCTGAAAAAGTGTTCCTTCCCAAGAAGCCCAGGAGTATGACACAGGGCATAGCAGCCTTGCCTGCTCACTGGACTAGAAATTCTGCTAGAATGTGAGGAGAAAAAGAACCAAAAAATATGATCAAGCAAAGCCCAGATCCCACACAGCCCTTCCCACCATCCTGCCCAGGGCACGATGTCAGTTCTGTCTGGCTTCTCAGAGGAGAAAGCCAGCTGGATGCATATCAGCCTGAAAAATTGGACTCTAAATCCCTTTCTTTGGCCACGAGCGGTGCCTGATCATCACCAAAACAAAGCAGGTGAGAGGGAACACAGGGCAAAGTGAAATTCCACTAGAAATTGGAATTCCTATACATTCCAGCTTAGGAATTCCACTTTAGGAGACTTTTAAAGGAGCAAAGATGGTGCTGCGCTGCGTCTGGTTGCGGGAGATGCAGAAGAATGAGTCTTTTTGGTGGAAAACAAGACTGTAGGAAGGGGGACCCAGACCCTGGGCAGGACCTAACTGATCATACAGTGTTTTACAATGTTTGCTGGAAACCTGATACCAATGGGAAGTTCATTACCACTGTTAACTGAAAAGGAGACAAAGACTCGATAAGGGCCTTGGCCAATCCTCCCCTTTGCTTTGGTGGGGCTTCCATCAGGTAAGGACTTGTCGGACACGTGCGGTCCTGGCATGGCTCATCCGACCGCGCCAAGGCCGGGGTTCAGCCTCCTCCCGCCGTGCTCGGTCCCGCAAAGCTCCGCCCTCCTCGCCCGACATCTCTTTCAAACGAAACTTCCAAGCGAGAAAGCTTTTCCCTGCTCAGACGGAGCGGGGGCACAAAAGCCCCTGCTAAGGCCAACCCGAACCGACCCCAGAC
>VXBB01024216.1:102360-160946 GCA_013399915.1 Illadopsis cleaveri | reverse complement strand
GGGGCACGGGGAATTGTGGGACGGAGGGATCGAGGCAGGTGGGAATGTGGGAGAGGTGGGACTGGGACAGGGAGGATGTGAGGCAGTGGGATGTGATGCAGGTGAGAGTGGGGCAGGTAGACCGTGGGCGCCTGTATGTATCTCTGTGTGTCTGTCTGTCTGTGTCTCTCCTCATGCCCCATGGAGATGCCGTGGCTGGTGGGCTGTGCTGTGTGAGCCCTGTGCTGTGCACTAACACCCCCTTCTTTGCCATTTTCCAGCTTTATCAGTGATGAGAAGTAGCAGCAGCCCTTAGCAATGGGTGATGTTTTAGCATATGAAGCTGAGTTACTTGGACTAGTGAAAGAGGTTGGTTTTCTCCCTTTATTTCTTTTCTCTCTCTCTCTCTCTTTTTGTTGTTGTTGTTGAAATGATTCTTGCAAGGCAAGTTTTCTCAATGTTTGCATTCAGAGCCAGACATTGTAACTGAGATCTAAATTCTGGAGTTATTTGTCTGGCTAAGTGTTGCTACAATCTGAAATCATGTTGACTGCTGTTATGCTCTGTGGGTTCAAAAGGCTCAATGTCTGTTAAATGGCAGCAGTAAATTTTCTTCTTTGGTTGAATGAAATTACTGGCTAAACCAAGAGGTATCATTCCTTCAGAGTGGGTGTACTCTGTTGTCTCTAGCCTTCAGGAGGAAATTGAGAGACAGTATTTTCCTACCACAAGGTATCAGTTCTTGGTTTATCACTTTGCAGTCTTTGGCATTTATGGACTATCCTGCAGAGAAACTTTGGCATTTCATGGGTCATTCAGTGAAGCATTAATTACCTAAAAAAAGGATTAATCATTTATTGAAGCATCAATCATCTAAAAAATGTCATTCCTCTATGTTTTTATCTTGTAGTATTTGGATTTTGCCGGATTTCGAGAAACAGTGAAAGTACTTAAAAAGGAATGTAAAATAAAAGGGAAGCCACTACCTAAACCAGCAGATGTTTCCTCAGAAGATTCATTGCCAGTTCAGGTAATGCATCATTTACATTTACTTTGAGTAATAATGAAAACAGAGGACACTAACCACCCTGTGAGTTATTACAACAGTGAACTATCTGCACAGATTCTTGATTATTTGGGGAAGTCTCCTGGCAATCTTCTTCCAGCACAGGAACCTTCCGGTTTGGGGTTGGGGTTATTTTTCTTTTTTTCAGAACTGCAGTAATTTTGAGCTCGAGACACTAGTTTTGATTTACACTACTTTAAGTTTTTACTGATGTGCTTGAAAATTTGGGCTTTGCTTCTTGTGTTGATGGTTGATTCAGGCTCTTAAAGATATTAAAGATACATGAAGAAAGAATATTTGGGTGGTCATTGAATGGTGGGAAATTTTTGAATAAAACTTTTAATTGGAAGTGTTCAGATGGCACTGGAATTCTTCATTCACTAATCTACTGCTGAGAAAATCTGGCTCTTCTGTGTTTGGGTTTTCACTTGATGCTGTTCCCTTTCACAGGAAGAAATGCTTAGAGCATTTGAAGATGGGGATCAGAAAGTTTTCTTCCAGCTCTGGGAGGAGCATATTTTGTCTTCAGTCCATGACAGTGATCCAGTTGCTCAGAACCTGGAGTTCTATCTCCACATCTACTTTGCCACCTTCCTCTTGAAACAAACTATGGGAAACCCTGTAAGTTCAGTTCACAATTCAAACTTCAGATTGCTGTTGTTTGTTTTACTTCATTTATTTGTCTTTAGTGTGGATGAGGATGGGATATTTTCTAAGAATCATTCCAGGAATATGTATCCAGTTTTGGGCACAGTCTACATTTTCATTCAGCCAGATCCTTTGTATTGTGAAGTACAGAGATGGAAGTTGGAGCTGTCCTTATCCTGAATTTCCTGAAGTATTTCAACTCAGAAAATACCAAAATGGCAATACTTTCACATTTGTAATTGTAGATCAAAGCAGATTCTTAAAACACGTATTTTGCTCTTAGTTTGGAGTGAAGCTGTGAGTTGAAATATAATAATTTCTGATTAAATGGAAAAGCTCAGTTTTGACCAGCTCAATATATCATGCTGAGAAATATAAATCCCAAGATGTTATAAAATAAAGTCTCTGTTACATGGGACTTCTATGATGAAGAGATGTTTAAGTAGCCTGGACTCAGCCAGATCAGCTAGGGCTTAATAGCTCCTGACCTTCACCTGCCAGCTGCTACAGGAGTATTTGCATGTCTGCAGTCTGTTTTCCAGCCTCTAAGGAGCTTTTGTTCTGTTCTGTGTGCCATCTCCACTTCCCACTGCAGTGCAAGTGGGTTTTTTTGTATCTGCACTTACTACTTAAATAAAGCATGTCTGAAATAGGTGTTTTCTCTCTGCCCTGAGTGTAGCAATAACATTTTTCTGTAAAAGACTAGCCTGAAGTGAACAGGAATAATTTACATGCAAAAAGCAATTGTCTGTCTCTTCTTTCTTTGGACCTGGATGATGGAAAAAAACAGCATTGGTTTATGTTTTCCTTTATGACTGGTGAAAACATACAGTATGTTCTCTAGTTAAATGAAAACTGGTTTTTAGAAAACAAATATTCTGGAATTTCAAACTTGGTATTGATATACTTGTGTCTCTTTTATTTCCCATCTTTACAGTGCTTTCCGAATGGTAGTTTTCTAAATTAAATCTGCTGCTTTATTTCCTAGGACAAAGCTGAATTTGAGGAAAGGATTTCTTATTTCAAGACATACCTGGAAACAAAAGGAGCTGCACTGAGCCAGACTGCAGAGTTTCTTCCCTTCTATGCTTTGCCTTTTGTTCCGAATCCCATGGTACATCCTTCATTTAAAGAACTTTTCCAGGTAAGTATCTGTGTTACAGAGATGACTTTATGATGACTTACACTGAGCACTGTGCACACCACGCAGGTGGATGGTTAGGTGACTTCCAGAGCTGTGGTTTGATGCTCCGAAGTATTGCTGGCAATACCTGTGGGGAAGGTACAGCCACCATTTCACCTGCTGGTGGCTTGCTCCTGCAGTGCAAAACTGCACCTCAACTTCTCTGTTGTGCTGGAAATGTCTGGTTGTGTGGCTGCACTTGAACTGGGTCAAGGAATTGCTTTCTTGCCTGTGAATGTGTGTGTAAACAGCTCCCATGTACACATACCTACACAAATTTGTTTGTAAAGCATGTATAGTATTTTTTAGAGTTAATGTGCTCTGCATGCTACCCTGACCATGTGGACAGTTGTGCTGGCCTGGCTGAGCAGCTGTGGGCAGCCACTCTAGTGCAAGGAGATGTTTTCAGCCTGCATTGCTGCCATGCTGCTTTTGATACCAAATCAAAGCTTAAGTGATACTTGCCCTAGGGCTGACTTTGGATGTACCAGCTGATGAAGAGCTCTGGTTTAACACCAAAAAAAGGCATAAACTGCCATTTTCCTTCGGGACTAGCTATAAATAATGAGATAGACTGGTTGACCTCAGAGATGGAATATGACCATTCTTTTTTAATTATACTTGGCAGTGGTTTTTTTTATGCCTTATCTAAGACAAGATCCTCAGGATTATTCTGAGTAAGCCAGTGTCCAAGCTCTTAGTCCACACTCACTCATATTTTCTTGTGGGAATTGTTCAACTTGTTCCATGTTAATGTTGAAACACAGATTGTTTTATGTTTGAGCAGCAGTGAGTCACTAGTTTAGTAAGCAGAGTTCTTATGGCATACATTTTTCTCAGGCATCTGATGCTTTATATAGTTGGAGTTCCTGTCAGTTTGTGTAATACATCTTGAAAATTCATATGCACCCCTCTCTGTAGGAGGCAAGGTTCCTTTGGTAATATACAGCATGCTGTGGTACACCACTGTCTGGGTACTGAGTTGGTAAAAGCAACAAGTAAATTCTGTACACTCTCCAGCATGATGAAATAAGAGCAAATCTGAGCTGTGAGAACAGCTTGAAACATATATGTATACAGCAGTAAATTCAGGGAGCTCCTGCTACTTGTTGGAAGACGGAGCATTTTTTTTGTGTGCTGGCTTTTCCTCAAGGAGAAACCAGCTCCACTGAAGGCTTGAAATAGAAAACATGACTATTTGGTGGATTCCTAGGTGTAGTTTGACTTTTGTCCTTAACTGTTATTTTCTTGTGCGTATGAGACACTACGTCAGGCACAGGACAGCATTCCAGTTAATGCTGTTGGTCTGTTCTGTTGGTCTGATTTTCCTGCATGAGCTGTTTCTCTCCAAATTCTAATTTTAGAAACATTGTACCCACCAGTGTCATGTCATGATGCTTGCAGTAGTTATTGACAAGAGTTAGAGTTCCCAGATCTTTTTAGGAGCAAGGGATGAAAACTGAGCAGTGCAAAATTACAGATTTTGTACTCTGTTTAATACATGTGGAAATAATTTTTTATCCTTTTCTCAAGTTGCTTGTGTTTTAAAGGTGCTTTTATTTCCGAGGCAATTGTTGCATGTGCATACAATAAATCAACACTATGTGATAGTTTTATACTTTAAATAAAGCTACATTGTATTTCTAGAACTCTTGTCTAGGAATAATACCTAACTCCCCTCTGACTTCTGTATGCTTTTATGGGGAGTGAGCAAATACATTCACTTCAGTAACAGTGAAGGGAAAATCTTTTCAATCCAATGCTGGCTGCCATGTTTACTAGTGGGAAGTTGCTGTGATCCAAGCAGTACTTTCTGCAGAGTTTACATATTTGGTGAACTACTGTCATTATTTGTTTTTCTTTTCAAGGATTCTTGGACATTGGATTTAAGGACAAGATTGGAAAAGTTCCTGTCTCTGACTCTCAAAGCCAGACAGACTCCTCGGCTTCTCACTATATTTGTATCCTTCTAAGAAAACACTTCGCAGATAATTAGAAGTACTGTAAAGAGGCAAATTTATTGCAGAATTGCAGTAATGTTGCAGTTCAATGTCTTTATAATAGCAAACATTGCTTATATTCCACATTCAAAAATAAACTTTTGAAAAAATCTTATCAAAACCATGTACAGATCCATATGAACCTACATGTTTATCATTCTTTGTTTCCATGTATAAATACAGGATACCCAAAGGCACCAACCTGACCGGACTTCTTGCTTAGCATTTCTAAAGCTGTTAGTCTTTTAAATTAGCTATTTCAGGGGCTAGCTGAAAGTTTTCCAGGGCTTTTAGGGGTTCTAGAAATTATTTTCACTCATAGGTCAGCAAAAGACCTCAAGTCCCTAAGCAACATTGTGAGTTTTGCACTTATGAGATTTTTATGTATTTATTGTTAATTTATGTATTCTGAGGAGCATCAGGCACTGGCTGTTGGCTGGGACAGTAGGAGTATCTGGCTTGGATGAGTTTCTCATTCTGAGTCTCTGGAACAAACACTGAAAAGATGCACATTTTCCTGAACTGCTCTCTCTTGCAACAGAAGGAAAGTGGACAGTGCAACAAAGGTAAATACTGAGCTGTGGTAAAGATGTTCTGGTAAAATTATTAGGTGCTGTGAAGGTAGTGGGAGGTTCACCTGCAGAGATGGGCAAACCAGTGATGCATGGCAGAAAAGTCCTTGGAAATCTAGACCCCAGCTTTGGTGATAGCTATTGATAGCTTTTTGAGCTCAGGTTCAAGCAGTCAATAAGTATCAATAAGTATGGACTAGAAATGGCAAAGGGCCTGGTAGTGGGATTTGTATTAAACGTCTATTCTGTCCTGAAACATGGCAAAAGCAAGTGGAGAACTCCATACAAAGGCCATACCAGCTCTCCTTTTCTAGTTTTGATGAAAGTAAGTTGCCTCAGATGCTTTTCCCTTGTTTCCAGGTTTTATGTCTCATTCAGTTGTTCTGATGACTGTCTGATGATCTTGACAAAGTCAATTTTTGTTTCTATTTACTCATTTTGTTTAAATAGTACCTCCTAAAATAGTGCGTATTAGTATTTCCTGAATATATTCATTTAAGTGTGACTGTTGCATTTTGAGATAAGCAGCTTATACACACTTTAATGCGTGTGTGCGACTTGGGGCCCTTTAGAAATAATTTCAGCACAGAATCCTGTTAGATGCTGATAACACTTGAAATATGTGCCTTTTAAAAATCAGTTCAATAAATAGAACTTAGGGTTCCAACTACCTTGCATTCATTTTTTCACTTGACTTTCTGCATACACTTTCTAGTTAGAGATCTACATGAAAGCAGTTGAATTCTTAAAATTACTTTTCCTCTTGAGTTATTTTAATCTATGGGTTTACCCTGAGGATTTACCTTTTGTAGGTTGAATTAAGCAGAAAGTTAGGTTTTCTCCCAGTGTGAGTTCCATGTATTTTCTTCATTTTTTTGTGCTGTGTGTTGTTGCATTAGACTTTCACTGAATGATAGAAAGGTCTTTTGGATTTTTATTTTCCAGAAGTTACTTAGATTCCTTGTGGAGGACTTTTCTGAAGGCAATAATCCCGTGCTCTTATTAAAAAGAAATAACTATGCAATTGGACCTGACTTATTTGGGGCCTAATTATTTTTAATTTGTGTGGGTTCTGTGCTTTGTACAGGAACTGTCCTGGAATTCAGTTCATGCAGGTCAGCCTTAATTTGCAGATCTGTTATGTGCCTTGGAGGTTGAGTCAGTTTGGATTTTTCATAAAGGTTACTTGAGGACTGTCTTGTATGAAGGTTTTGGATCCAAGAGGTTATTTTAGCAGTATCCTGCTCACATCACATGGGATCCATAGCAGTTACTCGCTGCTGGAGAATATTTACTTTATCAGTGAAGGGGAAATGCAAAGAGAATTTATAGGCAACACACATGAATGAAGAACAGTATGGCAGAGTCCTGAAAACTGCCTTTTGTAAATAGTTGCCAGTCATCAGTCTGACATGCTGAAGTGCTTCAAGTTTGGGTGGGGTGGCGTAAATGCTTTTGAGGGTGTCCTGACATTTTCAGTGTTTTTACCTTGCCTGATTTACCTGCTACAGTCTGGCTTTTTACCCATTTACTAAAAAATTTCAATTCCTGTATGACTTCCAAAGCTATTAGTGTGGCAGTTGTGCTTAACTTACAGTTCTCCCATATGTTTTCAGTTTGGCTGGAAAGGAAAAAATTACAGAATGGTTGGCATCTTGCACAGAGAGCTTCAGACTTTCTTTGTGTCCTCTCTGCTAGCAGGAACTGAGGGAATGAAGTATTTGGAAGTGTGTTCAGCTGCTGTTCCCTTCACTGCCTCATTACAAATCTGTGGATGAGTTCACAGCCACCCTTCCACCATTCAGGGAGGGGGATGGTGGAGGAAGTGTGTCAGGCTCCTGCACTAGAGAAGGTGGAGTGTGACCTACCTATCTGTGAAGATTTGCTAAAGTCTAAATAACTATTTATGTGGAAAAATGTCAGTTTAGAATATGGATAGTAATTTTTAAGCAAGAAGGAGACTCCTGCTTGTCCTAAGAGCAAGATTCGATGTCCGACAGCAGCTCCTGAGACCTGCAGCTCCTCTGCTCAGAGCTCTGCTTCACTGTGTGCAGGAACTGAACTGCCTGGAGTCAGTGTTTCTGGACAAGTGTGTGAAGGTGGGCTGAGATTATACAGAAAGAGAGCAAGCACAATTTCAGGAAGTGTTTCAGGTTAGGTAAGTTGTAAAGGAAAACCAATCTCTCACTTAGAGAGAAAAGGTTATCATGGAGTTAAGTGCATTGGTGTAACTCTTTGGCTGCTTGTAGGAACTGGAGTTAGAAGATCTGATAATTACACACATGAGAGCAGGCAAGAATTCTGGTAGAAACATGCAGTAGTTCAGATGCTGCCTAGTGCCAGCATCTTTGTTTGGCAATCACAAGCTTTAGTGTATCTTGTATCTTCCTACACCAGGAGATTAGTCCTCTGTGCTGTATTTTTCCCTCTTTTCCTCCTCATATGAATAATGTTTCTGGTAGGTATTTGGTCCAGAGGTTTTTTTTTCCTCCTCAGTAAGCTTATCATATGTGCAAACCATTTGTCAGTGCTAGGAGTTGTGTCTGGGAAAGAGAGAAGCCACAATGTTACTCTGATTCCTGTAATGATGCAGTTTCATCACTACTGCAAAGTGACATAAATGTCATCTGAAATGCCTCTGAAGGGTGCCATTTGCTTTTACCCAATCTGGACTGGGAAAGTGATGATTTACTGTTTTAAACAAGGAATTTAATACTAATTTTTACCTGAGCTGGTAACGCTCTGATTTGTCTAAATGAATGCTGTTGTGGAGATATGGCAGGAATGCAAGAAAGGAATGGGACAGCACAGGACCAGCTCTTCCAACAGCTTGGAACTTGGAACAGCTGCTTGCCAGTGATGAGAGCCTCCTGCTCTTTCAGCAAGAGACGCTGTCATGAAAGACTTTCCCCTTTTCAGTGAATTACTTACGTGTGAGAAGATAGTGATATAAAAAATGCAAGATATGCCAAGACTTTGAGATTCTTCTCGGACACCCTTTTGTCAGTTTATTTTTGATAATCCCTAAATTTAACAGCCGAGGGGTAAAATTGGACCCTGTTTCTGAATTTCCAACACTAGTGTTCATCAGCGGCATTGAGCTTTGGTTATGTAGTTTTTTCCTGCTGACTGCAGTGGGAAAACATATTTTCATCACTGGAAATTTTACCCACTGGGCTATGAAAAGTAAGTCAACTCTGAGAGGGTTTATGCTTTGTGATTTGGTGCTTCCAATTTTCCTCTGAAAGTCACGCTCTAGATACATCCATTGGAAATTTTTGAATTGAATGTGTTGTGTCACAGTTAAATAAAAATGTGTTCCCATTTCCTCATTTAGGCAACAGAATAAAGTGCTGGAGTAACCAGTTTTGTGCAATGATTGCTCTCAAAATCTTTGTTAGTTTAGCAAAATGTTCTTGTTATGAAGCTGTATCATATTAAAGCTGTGGTAGCTGTTTAACAGTAATGGCTGTGAAATAAAAACAAAATCAAAGTTGAATTATTATCATCAAGGCTGAATAATTTGGTTGTCTTTGGAAGTTATCTTAACTCTTTTGATGTTTAAGTTAATATTGATTGGAGTTGAGATGATTTTAACAGCTTACAGAATTGTAAAAAGCTTAGCAGTTTCAGCAGGGTTGCTTAATGTTACTGTTCTAGTGGTGTTTTGTTTATTGGCCTGGGGTTTTTTTAAGTGCATTTTGCTGGATTTGAACAGGATCTGTGGCTTGTCACAGCTTCTGTTGTTATTTCACGTCAGGTTTAGCTCCCTCCTAGAAAGTGTGAGAAATATCATTAGGTGGCCTGATTTGCAGCCTGGTATGAGGTGTCATTCACAAACCCTGCAGGTGCAGAATGCTGTGGTTCATGGATGGTTCTCAGAAAGCAGCCATCCTTAGAGGGGAGGAGGCTTTGAGAGTAAAATAATTGTCTTGTTAATTTTTTTTATCCTCTTAACTTGTAGAAGTATGAAAATATACCTTTTTATACTCCATGTTTTATATTAAGACTGTCATTTTATAGCTGGTTTATAGCTGAAGTCTTTTCTCTGCACATTTTCTCTAGAAAATCCCATTAAAAAGATAACTTTGTTATATTTTCTGAAAGCAAAAATAGGCTGTTCTGCCACCTACTGCTTTAAATATCAGTGAGATAAACTGTGTCATATTGGGTTGTTTAAATGCTTTACTTTAACCCAGAAAAAATTTATATCTGTGAAAGGGAATCCTACTTCTGTCTGAAACTCACAGGAAGCTGATTCCTTCCCACTGTTTAACAGAACGTCCTATGGTAAATATTGCGTCTGTTTGCAGTGGGCCCCGTGCCATTGTCACAACACTAAAGCAGTACTGCCTTCTCAGCAAACTAATTTAAAACATAATGTTCTAGCAAAATGCACAACATCAGCCGTAACAGTGGAATTATTGTGCCTCCCTTCATGGTTTTGTCTGGTCACAGGGATGTGCACTGTGGACCACAGCTCCAGGTTTCGTGCCCAGTTCCATGCAGAACGCTGGCTTGGCTAGGTCTGAGACTGGGGTGGAGTACACAGATTCTGGTACTCAGTTTGCTTTTGTCTCTAAAGTAATTGAACCTGAAAGAACAGAATGTATCAGAAATGTAACTTTTTTATTATTCAGATGGAAATGAGAGACAAATTTGAGTTATTTTTAGAAACTGAGGATATTAAAAGTAAGCGCTATAGTTCACAATCAACCATTAAATAATGGATTATCCTCTTCACAAATTTATTTAATGGTGTTTACTGCCTTATAGTTGTGTTGCTACTGTAACTGTGAAGCAGTTGGTTCTTTGGACAATTAAGGCTTAATAAATACTCATAGGTGTTGCAATGAAATGGATCTTGCTAGAGTTGTGAAATTATCCTTGTAGGCAAATTCCACACCTCAGAAATTGAGGTCCCTTCAGAGCAGTATAAATGCTTGTGGGTTCTTTTGTCCTTTTGTTTGAATAGGTGATGCTATTTCTTTTTTTATTACTCTCATTACAGAAATGATACAACACCTTCATCAACAGTTAGCGAAACGTGAGCACAGGTATGTGACCAACCTGAAACTATTTCACAAATTGCAGATGGACTACTATAATCTCCTTGGAGTCACTGCAGAGCTGGTGGATTCTTTGGCGGCCACAGTCACCGGCAAGATGGTAAGAGATGAACCCAGATGGGCACTTGCTTCCACACCCCCCAGAAAATGGAAACCAAAGGGTGAATTAAGCTTCGTAGTTATGAGCATTTCTGTTAGAGCTGTGGCTCTTTACTAATGAAACTCAGCACTTTGGATGAGCAGTTCTCCCATTGCCCTGCTGAAGGAGGATAAAAGAAGTGAAAAAAGTGGGTTGAATTGTGCTGGCTCAGAAATCTTGAAAAAATTATCACCATCTTACAAGACGTCTCAGATCTCTTGTGTGAGTCCCCTTTTGAGCTTTGGCATCAGCAGTGATTAGAGGGCATTTCAGTGGTTGCTGACTCCAGTCCATCCTATCAACAATTGTGTATTTAGAAGTTCAGTCAGGTCTGTTTAAAATTCCACGGTAGTGGAAACAATCCTCTTATCCAAAATTTTGGTGAGGAAAAGCTTTGCTCTCTGTTCTGCTAAACTGGACTTGCTAATTTAATAGCAATCTATCCTATCTCCTATCCTGTCTAATTTAATAGCCTTCTAATCCTATCTCCCTGTGCCCTTGATAAAGGGAACAGGGAGATAGGAGTGAATGAGTTATTCATCATGGGCCACGTGTGTGACTGGAGAAGGTACAACTTTCCTAGGAGTATTTTTTATATGAAGTTGATTGTCTTTTTCATGTGTTGTGCTGTCTCCTCTGGGAGCATGAGTTCTGTGTAACCTGGAGGCTGTTCTTATGGCAGATGTTAGTGGCCTCTCTAGATGCTTTTAAAGGAACTGTGAATTGTTAGCAGGGAGAATGACCTGGCATTTCCTGTGCTGCCTGCTGAAAATTCAATATGTACTTTTCTCCTGTCATCAGCATGAACACCTTATGGTTTGTTACTCTGCATCTGGGATCACTGCTGTTATTACTGCAGGGAAGAATTTGCCTGTCAGGGTGGATTAGGCTTTACAGAAGATTAGGGAAAGTATCTGCCCAACAATAAAATCACAGTCATTCATTTGCTGCCTCCCATTTCACACCTCTGTGCTTTCCGGGCGATATCCAGTTACTGTGTGGTTGGGAAAGGGACGCTGGTTCTCTTCTGTTGCGGATGTTGTTCAGTTCCCTTTGCGAGCCTTGTGCGGGGCACTCGTTTGCTTCCCCAGTGTGTCCAGCTGAGGGTGCTCTTCTGTTATGGATCCTGGATTCTGTCATTTCTGAATCCAAAGCGGAGTTGGGTACTGAATAAAGTGATATTGAAGTTACAGCGTTCTGAATTTGAAGGGGTTCATTGTCCTGCTGAAGGTCTGGGAATGTAAGAACTGTCCCCAGTTGTATTTCTATAATATCAGTCCTCTCATCTCTCTCCTGGGGAAGGTACTAACTCTCCTGAAACTAAGCTGTTCTGTTGTGGTGTAAAGTTCCCAAAACAAAAAAACTAAATCCAGTGAGAAATTTTGCATTGAAAAACAAAGTGCTATACTGTGTAATTCATATTTATTCTCTCTGCTGTACAAGACAGTAGTGTAAGTTCAGCTCTTTAGGTAAACAGCACGTCAGCATTGTTTCAAGGTCAAAACTGCTTCCTTTTTTAATTTGATTTGATTTTGAAGTTTTTGATTCACAAAAATCTATGCAAATAGAGATGTGACAAAATCTGGTTTTCTCCTAGACTCTGAAAGTGTTTAGCACTAGTTTTGTGAATAGCATAACAATTCCCAGATAAAGAGAATTAACAGTTTTTAAAATTTCTGTACAGAATGGTAGATGCAGTATATACCTCGTGCTTGTGTTAGTGAGCCTCAGGTGTGTGATTTCTTACTGCTTAAAAAAACCAAACAAACAGCCTTTAGTATAGAAACACTTGTCTTGGTAGAAAGTATAAGTTTTATGTAATCCTGTTCTCACTTTGTTTCCTAATTTTTAGATTACACCAGAGTATCTTCAAAGTGTTTGTGCTTGCTTGTTTAGTAATCATTTGAAACAAACTGTAGCACACAACATTGACTTCACAAGGCCTGGAACTGTAAGTATAAATGTTTGGGATTTTTACAGTAACTATCTTAAAAGCCAATACTACTTAAGCTACATACAGAGCAATAAACGTTCTGTAATGGGAAAGAAAAAACATAATGTGTTCAAGCTTGTGTAAGAATATGGCAATACATTGTTCTGTTGATCTCAGGTGCTGGTCAATGACCTGGTTATGTCGTTACAGCTGTGTAAGTATGGTTAATTCTGTTATTGTGAGGACAGTTAGATTTGTATCTGTTAAAATGCTAACAAAATGCTTAAAAAAACCCTATACCAAATACTAAAACTAATGTTCTGAGTGTGGTTTGATGGCACATCTTAGCCAGTTTAGTTTAGCTAAAACAGGGAGTGGTGTTGCTCAGCTCTGGACTCATGCTCTGTTCCTTTTTGTTGCTCCTATAACTCTACAGAGAATTGGCTTAGCCAGCTGAAGGAGAAGCATCACACAGGATCATGAGGACAAATGTGGAAAAGAGGAGGAAGAGCCAGTTTTAGATGAGCAGTTAGCTGATACCAACTATCTAAGCTACCTTAGTGATTTATGTGATGGTCTTTTAACATCCAATCTAAGAAACTTTGATCTTATTGATAAGCAGCTCAGGATCCCTAGGGTTCGTTTTTGCCTCCTTGACCATTCTCTGGTTTCTCTTCAGGTGACTGCAGTACATCTTGCTCATTTATGTTCTGCTCAATCTCTTCTGCCTGAGTGGGGAGAGAGTTTGGGGGTTATTTTTCAGCAGCAGAGGCATCTCAGGATTGTTTCTAGTGTCTGTGAAACTATTCCTGTGAGATTTTAAATGACCTAATGATAGTGTAAGAGCTGTTCAGTGGTACAGCTTCTTTTAATACCTTGCTTATTCAAGTTTTTCAAATAAGCATTAATCATAAAACTACATCAAAGCGTTTTACTAAGAAAATACTGTGTACCACTGTTTTGCAAAGACAAGCCAAAATCATGAAGTGTGCTTATTATTTTTGCCATGGCAAGCATTCATGTGTACTTAACTTTGTAGCAGGGGAACTTAGTGAAGTGTCAAAGGAAAAGCAGAAGAAAATAAAATTCTTGCTCCTTATTCTAGCCAAGGTTTTTAATAACAATGATGCTATGAGTACATTTTGTTCCTCTTGAAAATTTGCTACAGAAAGATGAGGAGATAATACAAATGCTTCCTTTTCTATGTGGTAATATTTTCAGAGATAAGGATTATTCCTCATTGCTCTTCAAGCTGTTTTAAATGCCCTCATTTTGCTGTTAATGATCAGAATTCCTTTCTCTGACCTGCCATGAGTTTAGGAGGTGCACTCTTATGCAGCCTGCAAAAGCTGCTATTTCAGGGTTTCAGGAAGGAACCAGGATCTGTTTGTCTGCTACCTCAGTATTAGGTGCTGTCTGCTGCTCCCCTGTCCTCAGATTTACATCATATCCATAGCTTATGTCAACTTCCATCCCATAATGTCCCTCCTCCCACCCATCTTTCTACTAACCAACAACTTTCAGAGATCTTTCCTCTTTCCTTGCCAGTGGCTTTTTGAGACAATGCTTTAGGTACCCCAGTAGTCTTCTGTATTTTTGCCTTCTGATGTTGAGATTGTGTGTTTCTCTTTCCCTGTACTGAGATCATCCATTCTGTACAGCCACGTGCCGCCTTCTCTCTCCTCCTGCTCTCTGCTTGCATCAAGACTTCTCTTTTTCTCCTGTGCTTTCAAGGTGCTCCATTTGCCCAAGGTTTTGCTCATTATTTCTATTCTTCTTATCATACATTGATCCTTCAGTCTCTTGAGCCCTTTTAGGAAAGGGGTAGAGGGAAGAGTGTCATCCTTAGGCAAGGTTCTGATTTCTGCTTCCCTTAAAGTGTCTCTAAAAGCATTTCTGCTCCAAAAGCACCTTTGCCACTATACTTATGGCACTATGGCCACTTTGACAGTCTCCAGCTATGCAGATAGGTTAGAGAAAGAGGATATGTTGCTGGTGGATTTTTTTTCCCACTGGAAGTAAATTTTTGTCTTCCTTAACTAGGTTAACCTGAGTAAGCTGTGTTCTCCTGGCACAGTTGTATCTATTTTTATGCGAGGTTTTGCTAGCAGAACTGTTTCTGTATGACTTTGTTGCTCATTTATCCACACTATTTGAGGTAGTTGCTGTGACAGCCAAGCTCTCTAATGAAGGACCAGTTCAGTTATAGCCCTGAGACTGTTTAGATTAAGGATTTCTAGACTGGCTTAGGTCAGGCCTTGAGATTGAGGTTCTAGCAGCTACTGTGGTTGAACTCTCATGTTGTTTCTATAAGGAGATCCACACAGGCTCTCTGAGGCAGTAGCCAAGTCTTGGAGGGCTAATCACAGTCTTTACATATAGACATTAACTGCATCATAATCACGCTTCCTCATCTTATCCTTTGGTCCCCTCTTGATTGATCATATTTTCTTGTTTATTTCCCGTGTAAAGAGTTCTGGTTTTATACATCAATAGCAAATATGTAGAAACACAAATAAATGTTAGAAGGAAAAATAGATTTTGTCTTATGAAAAGAAAAATGAGACTCCTTTCTCATCCCAGAATATTTCTAACCACTCTCTGGCTTTGTCGATGCAGGAAGCCAGATGAGATGAACTAAAATTCTGTTTGCCACTAGGCCACTCAGGCATGCCATTACTTTTTTTTCAAGGATTCAAGTACTTCATTGTTATGCACTCAGATGTTATTGTTCTACCCTGAAGTGGTTTCAGGTTTTTGCGTAAGTAAGTTTTGGAATAAAGCTGGAGGCACCATGACCCAGACTAAGTAGTAGCACGAGTTCACAGCATCTGTGCTGGATTTGTGTTGGAAGGTTCCTTCACTTTTTGCCCATAATTACTTAGAGGCACTAGAGTGTGGTCTTCCCAGTTTCTCCATTTCACAAACCTCCTTCTGCTGTAAGGGGCAGCCAGCTGCATAATTGCAGAGGGAAGAGACTATCAGTAGGGCAGCTACTTTGTTCATCCTTACCTTACCATCATCTTACTTCATTCTATAGGCAAGATTAGTGAGAGGCTTAAAAAAACCAGTCATTGTCTAAAGGGTTTTATCAGGCATTAAATGTGATGGTTTGTTGCTTGGTTGGGTTTTTTCCCCCCACTTCACCTTGGCTGTTCAGGATGAACCTATCTCACTGATATCACCAATGTCAGGACAAGACCCTGAAATAAATTGGTTCTGCTGGATCAATATCTCTAAATAAATGAGCAGAAAAAGAAATAATTAGCAAGGAATTTTTTTTTTTTTCTGTACTGTCATGCAGCCTTAAATTTCCACCACTGTTATTTAGATATGAGTGGATGTGCATTAAGTGATTTGAAAAGAGGAGGTCCTTGAGTTCACAGCCAGTTGTACTGATGCAGCTCAGGGGACAATCCAGGTTTTGAATCAGGTTCTGAGAGCAGAAAATGCTAAAACTGCATAATTCTCTGAGATATGTACTTGAGCTTTAGAGTATATTTTGTTAAATCAGCTAGACTGGTAATTTTTAGTTACACTGTGAAGGAGGATTATATGAGTACTGTAACCAAAATGAAGTATTGTCCCAGGAAATTAAGGAGTATACCTTGGATTATATCCTTGGTAGAATTATTTGTATGCAAAGTTGGTTTTGTTCCCAGAACACTGTGCTTAACTTTTAATGTTGGGGAAAGTTGTATTGTGAAATAGCTGTGAGGTGTCAGGCTTTGAAATGACAATAAAGGTGACCTGTATCAGTTGTTAATGTGCAAACATCAGCTTCCTGGCTTGCCCCCCACCATGGCTGAAGGTCTGTCCTTTCAAACTGGAAGAAATTTGTATCAGGGGAACAAGTCCTAGAGGCAGGTCTTACTGAGCTGCCTTTAAGACCTGAGGCAATGACAGCCAAAAGAGTTTTCAGTTGTAATTGTACCCCGAAATCTTACTTAGCAAGGGCTTCTTGTGTCAGCTTTGTGTTCTCTGGTGAGCTGGATTGGATCTCATTCTTTTGCAGAACAACTCCATGTCTCTTGCCAGCTCTGTGACCTCCTGGGTCAGCTTGTGAGCCAGATCTACAATCCATTAACAGGATGCATCTGCTGCCTGCAGTGGGAGGGAGGCCACACTACTGTGTTGCAGTTGGGAGATGTTTCCAAAGCCTCTCTAAAGTCTTGTTTTACCATAAGATTTTTCTCCTGGCTGCAATTGAATGTAATCGCTACTTTCCATCATGTCATTTGACATGTGTGGTCCTGAATTGGGAGATAAGAAACCTGAGAGAATTGTTGGAGCAAAAGGTGTGGATTTAAGAATAGAAGGTCAGAGCAGCAGGTCTGGCAAGCTGAGGAAACATTTATTTGAAGATTTAATCAATTCCTCACTTTCTAGTGTTTCTTTGGATAGGGAACTGATGTGGGTTATGGTAAATTTGAAAAGTATAGTTTCAAGTACAGTAATCTATTACAGGACTATCACAGTCCCTTATATTTTTAACACTCTTGAGATAAGTCAAGTTTTACTTTTTTTTTACCATTTTCCTCTTCTAGTCTTGATTTGTCTGGTGGATAAGAAGCAGGGATTGTAGTTTTTGATGCCTGCAATTTTCTGTTCAATACACATCATGAAGCCAAGAGTATTCTGGCATTTTATTACAAACACAGTACATTCCATCAAAAGTAGCACAGGCTCAAATCTGAAACCCAGGTTTTTTGGATTGACGTAAGGTGTACACTTTCCTGGAATATTTTCGATTAGGGATAAGGTAATAAGGTTCTCTAAGATTTGGGTTAGAGGCAAAACAGGAACTGCTTCTTCAGATGTGCAGTTTCTTTCAATAGTAGAGGTGGGTCTTCACCACTGGAGAATCTTTCTGTGACCTGAAAGCTGTAAAGTTATTTGTATGTATTGCACCTGCGTCATGGAATGGAATAAAT
Organism: Illadopsis cleaveri; assembly: GCA_013399915.1. NCBI lineage: Eukaryota > Metazoa > Chordata > Aves > Passeriformes > Timaliidae > Illadopsis > Illadopsis cleaveri. Next base: position 143,423 of record VXBB01024216.1, on the reverse strand, counting down.
GCCCATTATGTTTTTGCTGCTATTCAGTCTGATTATATTTACCTGTAGCTACAATTAGGTGAATTAATGTGCCTTGCAAGTTTTGGGTCTCTTTTGATACCACTCTTGAAGCTGTGGAAAAGTAGTGGGGTAGGTTTTTTAAGTTCTGTCACTGGACAGAATTACCACCTCCTCTGTAAAGTTAATCTGTCACTTAGAAACTGTGAACGAGGAAGAATTTTTTATTATTATTTTTGGGATAGCTGTAATGACTGTGGGCTCCTATTTTTCTTGTACTCTGTGCTTTTTTCCTCAAACGTGGTTTTTACTGCAACTGTGCACTTGCCATCAAGCTGTAATGGTTGGTGGCAAGTATTCATTTCTTACTTATGAAATTTCTGCACCAGCAGACCACGTGAAACCTAGGATCAGGGTAACAGAAGGTTTTTAGTGTGGTTTTTTTAAAATCACTCTCTAAACCATTCAGAGTGGATTATTATGGCATTATTATGTTTGCTCTTTCGTTTAAAAAAGATTCATTCATTTCATTAAATGTTTGCTCTTTCATTTAAAAATAAAGTGCACATTGCAGCAAACAGCATCCACCCTAAGTGAGCTTTTCTTTGGATAACATAATCACTTTTCTGCATCTCTGTCCATGGGTTTATTTTTATATGTTTCTGTTTATGTACGGAAAAGAAGAACTAAGCCTACCTCTTCTTATAAGCAAGGAGTAGTTTATTTTTTCCTGCTGATACAGTATATAATGCCCTTTTCACAAGCTGCTGCAAGGTTTTTTGTTTACATGAACTCTTTAAGGGTAAGGTGTTGCCTTCAGTAGGGGCTTCCACAAACTTTTCCTGTTACTGTCCTCAAATCATAGAATAGCCCAGTTTGGAAGGGACTTTGAAAGGTTGTCTGGTCCAACCTTTTGTGATTTCCTTCAATGTTAAAACTTTACTTTGATGTCATCTTTTATCTTGATGCCTACATCTATTTTCACTGGTTCAGGTCATGCATGTGTTGAAATGTCTCTCATCATGATGGAGTTTTTCTCCTGGTTTCTTTTGCTCACTTATTGGTCTCTATCAATGTCATCCTTTGTCTTAATTTTAAATTGTCTTTGCTAGGAACTGTCTGTATGTGTGTATAGTACCATGAATGTTAAAGTAGTCATTCACATCAGGAAATTCTAAGTGTCATGGTAATAAATAGAAGGAGGTCAGATTTTTCAAATCAGTTAAAGAATAAAAGGAACTTTATTTTCTGCTCACAGTGAAGAGTGGCAAGTTTCTTATGTCTTCTATGTAAGGCTATATATGTCTGTTAAAGAGCAGCCTGCTAAATAGGGTATTTATGTGCTTATTCATCTATACAATATGTCCTCTAAAGTACTGGCAGATTTGCACAGAAAGATTGGAAGCAGAATAATTAATGTTGGTCTTATTTCATTGTGTTGAACTGTGTACTTTTATTTTTAATTAAGACTGTTCTTTTTAGATACAAAGGTGTTCTAAGTATTTTAGTCTAATTAAGGAGAACCTGGCGTATTTTGCACTAAACTACTCAAACTATGAATTAGTACCATTCTTTATTTTAGTTACTACATCCTAGGTTTCCCTTCAGAGACTTTCTTAGTTTATCCCTGGAACCTTTTGGGTTGAAGAATTGATAACACTGCTGAAACACTTTAAATTGTCTCTCTCAGTTTTTGTTATATGCTAGTCAGAAACTCCAGTCAAAGCAAGTGTGGAGAGTAGTGGCAGGTGCTTTCTCAGAAGCTGAGGTCTTCCGATCCAGGCCATGCCCAGGGTATCTCTCTTGGCTGCCTCAGTGGAGTGAGCAGTACAGGTCATACATTCCTGTACATTTGTCAGTGCTTTGTGTGTGGCTGTGCTGACACTGACAGTGTAGAACAATGTGCAGTCTAGGTGTGTTTGCCAGGTGTTGAGAGGAGGACTTCCAATTATATCACAAGAGAGACACAGCAATTTCAGTTCTACGTATGAGGATCGGGAGAACATGTTTATGCTTTTCTTTTCAAAACTAATAGTCTGTTATTTTTTAGCTAATTTCTTGGTTGTTTTTTTAGAACTGTGATTTTCTCTGTGATTTATTTCTGTTAACTTATTTTTTTAATCTTCTCTATTTTAATGTGTGCCTGTTTGCCTATAAAGGGATATTACTCTATGAGCCCTTGTGATGACGGATATGTAAGTGTCTATCTTTATTTCCTTTCACATTGCCTGCTCAGTCTGTCGCAGTCTGTATTTCTCTTTATTTCACAATGTGCAGCAATTTTCCCTGCATTTTAACTTGTCATGACATTAAATATGTGGTTTATGAAGAGCCAGAAAATGTGCACGGCTTGGAAATTCTGCATGGGGAATGGAATAGATGTTGTGGGTAACCTTATGGCTTCATAATGCACATAGCATGGCATGTCAATGTAAGAGCAGCCTTGTCCACAACTTTTACATGAAACACAGCTTCTTATAGCATGCAGAAAGCAATTGTTTCTTCCATGGGATCATCAGTGTATAATATACATTCCCTCTGAAGTGTGCCAAAACCAGCTGACCCCAGAACACCTTTGACAAAGCAAATAAATATTATTGCTCAAGATAATTCAGCAAGTTGAATTCATGCTCTTCAAATGGGTTTTGTATTCTACATATTTGTATTTTTCATTCCTGAAGTCAAACTTCCTTTCAGTAGTAAAGGATATGAAATTCTTTCACACAGATAAAATGATCCTCTTTCACTGAAAACAGAAAATTATATTCTCTGTACTGCCTGTGACTTCTGTAACCCAGATGGAAGTTTGTACTCTGGCAATACTACAAGTACACCATAAGTATCTAATTTTGCTCATAGTCACTGCATTCTTTGTGAAGAAGGGAAATGAGTCTACTTTTAAGTAACTCAGTATGTAATCAATTCATAAAAGTGGTTGGCACCAATTCTGAAAAATGCTAGTCAATTTAAAATAATACATATTTATATTTTTATCACTTTCTTTAGGTAAAACAAGATTTTGCCTTTCAAGAAAAGCTGCCTAAATTTCAAATGTATATATCACCTGGAATTAAATCCTTATGGGCATTCAGCTTTCCACTTAAAAAAACATTTTATTTTGAGAAATTGTCATAGAAGTATTGAATGCAATGGACTATTCCTTACATACTTACTTTTATCTTGATGTAGAGAACACTACCCACATCCACCTTTGGTGAAAGATCACCTGTATCAATCAACCTATTCCCATTGGTGACATGAATGTTCATAGTGGACACTTTTTGCTTGATGTCAAGCATTTTTTTCCCTCATATAATGCTTTGTTTTGAGATTGAAAAAGGTTGATGACAGATGAGCAATTACGAATCAAATGATTTTTGTTAAAGAAAAGCTTTTTCCTTACACAGATTAGTATAAAGCATTAGTTAAATGTAACTTTAAACAATGCAGAACGTAATAGTTTACTGTACAGAGTTGTTTATAAAATTTTTGTAGAGTTGTCTGACTCTGATTCTGAGGTATTTCTTGAATACCTGGGTAGCTTTCAGCTCCCCTCACTGTTTATGTGTAGTATTTTATACTTCTTTCTGACATTTGTGTTCTCATTACATTATCACACAGTATTACTGTGTGACTTTTTAATGTACACATCAGATATCTTAGAGAACCTGTTTTATATGGCAAGTGAGAAGTTTTCATAACAGCATATCTCTAGTATAAGCAGGAAAAAAAATAATTAAGAACATTTGCAGATCTTCTTATGAAATAATACTTTGCATAGCCCCAGTAGACCTGCCAGGTTACACAAGCTCAGGGTCTAATCCCTCACAGGCTGCGTGGAGCAGTCTTCTTGTTATTAGTGTGTAACAAATGAACTCAACACAGATTTGGGAGTTCTAATAATTTGTAGAAATCTGCTCAAATTTTGGTTTTACTCTTCACATATTCATCACGTATCTTTGATTTTTAAATCTGAATCTGCATTGTATTTACACTGAATTCTTACAGCCCATTTTCAGGGTGGGAACTGAGGACAGAATCTGGCTTTCAGCTTTGCCTTCAGCATATTATGAATATATACATCAAACAGCAAAGGGGATATGGCTTGAATATAGAGCTGCAGTATTTGATAAAATCAGTTGTGGTTTTGGCTTGCACATGAAGTGCATCTGCTTTCTTTTATAAATACCAATTTATTTTTTTTTCCCTTTGAACTTCTTTGGTTTATTCCATCCTGTTCATATTCCTGCCTGCCTTTGTTCAAAAATAAAGGGATGGCATCTGTGGCTAATGTGCATTGTAACAGAATTATTTTACTTAATGTGACACCTGGTTTCTCCTTGGCACGAACCAACACAAACATAAGTCATACCCCATGGTCCTACCAGAATGAGCTATGCTTGGGCTGGTTTTTTCTTGTGTTTCTCTTCCTTTCCTTAAGACACTGAGCTTCTGCATGTCTTTCAGTTATGACAAACCATCCTCTGAAAAGACAGGTTTTGCATGAAATGTATTTTTTCAAGATGAAGTCTATAAGTATTGAGACATAGGAACGTATGCCCCAGGTTCTTTGCACTCGGTCTTTCACTGGCAGCCTAAGGTACTCAAAAGGCGATCTACTGGTACTCAAAAGGTTAAAATAGTGGTTAACCTGTTCCAGGAAAGACTGGGGGAAATATGTCAGTTGGCATCATTCAATATTCTCTGTGGTATTTAAAGCTTTTTGTCTCCTAAATCCCACCGTTTTAAATCTGACAATAGACATTGATTATATAGTTCCCAGTGAAAGAGGCTCGGTTAGTAGAGAAGACCAGGTTTACAGGCATAAGTGGTAACGAGAGATTTTTAGCAGAGAGATCAGCACAAAGAGATGACATTGAATATTCTGCAAATACACCATGTAGTTGACATCAGAATGCATGACATGAAGCACTCTTATGCCAGAATTGCTGCTTCTTTGCTTACCTACAATTAAGTTTAGCAAAAAATACTTAGTGAGGCAGGCAACTTTCATGTGGAACTTTTATATGGTGTTGGTGTTCCTTGTTGTACAGTGGTGCCTGTACAGGCACTGTGTCACCCTGCATCAGAGAAGAAATATCCAGGTTTTAATTATAATATCCTGTGCAGAACCACTAAGAAATGGCATGCTACTTCATATTGGTTTTATCCATACCAGAATATATAGTCCTGTCTTTACATATTAATAATTATATATAGGGGTATATTTTGGTAGCAGCAGGCACTTGATAACATTAGTGTTGAAACAAAAATTACAATAAATTTATATGCAGGAATGCATGCTGGGTCTCCAATGAAATATTATTGCAATTTTAAAGGTATGAAAATTTATGTAGTCATTGAATGTGCTTAGCAAGTTCTTCATCTTCCTCAGCAGGCTTCAGATAGTAGTTTCTATTCATTTTTTATTGTTATTATTTAAATGCTTCAAGCACAGGTAAATTGTGGAGTATGTGGGTGTGGATAATATAGCCAGATCATAACAAAAGAGATTTTTACCTGTGAAACACTTTAAGGGAAAAGAAAGATAAACACTGTAGTGCTCTTTCTTTAGCTTTGTTTCTGGTTTACAACACAGGTTTTTAGAGGAAAAGAACTGCAGAACCTTAGTGAAATTAGGTCACTTCGGATCTAATTAGTAACATTATGTGATATTTGGACTTATATGCTATAATTTCTTTTTTTCTCTCTTTTTGTGATCCAGGCTTCCACACTGTTAAGAGCATCTTTAGCCTCTATGTAAGTATTTGTTGCTGAGCTTAATTTCTGTCTACAGAGAAGATGAGGGGTTTGTAAACTGAAATACACACTGCCAGTTGTCTGCAAATGGGACTCACTCCTCCTCTGTGCTTCCTCTGACCTCAGTGAACATTGATACAAATATTGTGTGATCTGTGTTCTTCTGCTGAGCAGCTTCAGTAATATTCTAATTTCAGCAGAATGTTGTTAATCCAGTAAATCTGCCATTCCACACCTGTTGTTGTTGTATTTTTAGTGTTTCCACATATTTCAGTCCTATTGTTGTAATTGGTTTGATTCTCACAAATCCAAGAGAAGGGGAAATCACTAATATGGATTTTTGGGTGCCTTAACTTTTATTTTTTTGTGTCTTGACTATGTCAAGAGCCACGAACTGCTACCCCCATGCCCTTGTGGTCCAGTAGGGGAAGGGAAAAAAGAATGTAACTGTACTGTTTTGTGCCAGTAAAAATCTCAGATCATCATCTGGCTGGTTGTCAGTTTACTGTCTGCAAGTTATGATGGTAAGCAAGCTGCATGCATAATTAAGAAATAACCCCAAATTTAACAAGTCTGTGGTTCTAACACTATAATGGTAAAAAAAGTAATAAAATTGTGGAAATGTGGAAGTTCTTTTCCTGAAGCAGACTTCCTGTTTTGCCTCTTTTCACCTCAGTAGCATCAGCTGCACTGAACGAGGAGAGTTTTGATGAATGCCTTTTCCGTTTGCATTTAGGAAGGTACAGGATGTGCCATTGTTGCCCTCTTTGGATTATGAGAAGCTGAAGAAAGATTTGATTACAGGGAGTGATCGTCTCAAGGCCCTCCTACTGCAGGCTCTGCGCTGGGTAAGGACAGGGCCTCTGGAGCATCCAGAACTGGGATCCATTTTGCAAACAAGACAGTTGTTCTGCTGATGAGTGCAACATCACAGGCAACTTCTTATTTGTGAAGCTTCCTGAAGCTGTTGAGATGAAGATAGCCCAGGCAGGAGGTGTCTATTTGTAGTGTAGCAGTATTCTTCTCATCTGAGGAGAGACAGATTCCTCACACAAGGAATTCCCAGATTTCTGAGGTAATCAGTGGAAATAATTTCTGATGTGTTTCCAAATAAGTTATTGTTTTAGGCAGTTCTTTCTTTCATACATCCTTTTGGTTTACATTTATATAAATACTGCTGTATCCAAGACATATGTGACTCTAATCACCAGTTTTCCTTTATAATCAAGGTATTTTACAGGAATTTTACTGCCTTTTGGTTGACTTGGGTCAGTGACATTTCAGAAAAATTACAGGTGACAACAGGAAGTTACATTTTCCTGCTGAAAAGGAAACTGATGTGTAAAGTGACAGTCATGAAAGATGATAATAGTGGAATTCTGATCAAGTTTCAGTGTCTGTTTTTACATAAAAAACAATCTGTTCTGACCAGAGGTACTTCTAGCCCAGTGCTCTGTCTCAGATGTTTAAGAAAAGCACCACATCTGTAACTATTAGAGGGGCTGTTTTAACTTTATGGGAAGTAACTCTGTATCCTTCCTGTATGGACAATGATGACAGCTCCCAAGTTACAGTTTTGTAACGGATCACAGAGCTGAGGTCAGGTCAGTTCATTTCATCTCTTTCCCTTAGGTCACTGAGGTTGAATTACTGCTCCCCATGAAAAGAGGTTTCTCAGCTACAGAGTATCAGCACTTTTAAAATGTCCCGGGGTCATCAATCCATAGTTTTGGCTTTTTGTGGGTTTTTTTACTTGTTTATTTATGTTGTTATTTATTTTAGCGCCTGACAACATCATATCCTGGAGAACAGAGGGACACCATCATGCAAGCCTACATCAGTAATGACCTCCTAGATTGCCACAGCAACTGTCAGGTCAGCTGAAACTGAGAGTTGTCAGTTGTCTAACTTCTGTGTGATATTGTTCATTTGTGTCTAGGAAGTGCTGATCATAAAATTTCATTGCTCTCTAGAAGGGGAGAAGGAAGAAAAGGTAGTAGTGCCAAAATCAGGTGATACATTTAGCTTCTGCATCCCAGTCTTTAAATGTTGATGGCAAAGCTTTGCATTACAAGAGCTCTTAGTGTAGACACAGTTCTTGTAAACAAATGAAAGTTTATCACCTCTCTGTGCTTCACTGCTGTGAGTTCAACCGAAGCCTGAGGTCCTTTATTGCTTGCTTATCAGATCCTATGTCTCCTTTTGAGTGATTGTGTATTGTTAAATAATTCACTCAATTAATTTCCTGATCCAAGATAAGAACTAAATCAGGACTTCAGTCCCAGTGCCTCTATGGAATGTCATTGTGCACCTGCAATAGTGTGGTGAACTGTGGTTCTGTGAATCTGAGGTGGATTGGCACCTTTCTTTAGAAAGAAGAACTGGGGCTGTGTTGATTTTGAAAAGTTGTTTCAGTCCCTGATGACCCAGTACTGTTGCTAAGAAAAGCACAACTTTCTTCATTGGCTGTAGTGACTTTTGAGTATAATGAGTTCCCCAGGGGTTTGAGGCACTGAGCCTACTTGGTTTATTGTGGCTTCATTGTCTTTGCAACAGTCACTTGTACCACTAGGAAACGTAAAGGATTATTAAATCAACCATCAGTTTTTCTCCCTCTAAATTTCTGTAAGGGGGGAGTTATATGTAAAGCCTGAAATAAAACAGATTAGAAACAATTGCAATGTGGTGGTGGTGGTAAGTTACTGAGCTGCTTCCCACGCTCTTTGTTGTCAAAGAAAAGCATTCCTATTCAGGTAATATTACTGCACTGAAGTTCATCTACAAAACTAAGTTGTTTGGTTTGTGGGGTTTTTTTGTCACTGACTGAATATTAATTTTAGGCACCAGCTTTAAATGGACTATGTTGGCTCATTATAACTTCCACTCTACACCACAGAGTTTGATGGTGTTTTAACAGACTCAGCTGAGCAGCTGTAATTTGCCTATTTGTTCATTTTCCATCTCTCCTTAAGCCCCCTCCCAATAAAAAAAGAACTTGTACATCATACTGACAAATCAATATGCATTCAAAGGGGATTTTTTTTGTTCTATGTAAGTTTAATGAAGCTTTTAAAACATTATAGAAGACTAACTTTCGTGTTTTCCTTCTTTGTGGTTTATTAACATGTGCTTTGTTTTTCAGAGAAGTGTCCTCCAATTATTATATTCTAAGAGTGAGGTAGTCAGACAGTATATGGCAAGGCTCATCAATGCTTTTGCTTCACTGATAGAAGGTAAAAGATTCACTGCAAAACTAAGACAGCATTTTCATATAATGCTGTCTTATTGATGCCTCACAAGTGCATGTCAGTGCATGTGGAAATGTAGAACCTTATTTGCAGCCTTTTTCTAGGGATTCACTGTCTTTTGTTACATGCATTCAAAACAGCTTTTCAGTAGCTGGAAAGTTTTCATTTTGACACTGTATATTCAGTATTTCTGACTTGTTTTGATGATTTGTGATTCATGTAGGAACCTACTCAGATACTGCCTTTAATGTAGTCTTCAGTGTCTCCATGAGGGTTAGAGAGAAAAATCCCCATTAATTAGGGGTCCTGTGGGCAGACCTGCTATCAGACTGTGCAGTAGTAACTACTGTGGCTGCTGCATTTTCCTGGTCCTCACCTGAATAAATCTTTGTGCATCACTGCTAACAATCCAGATGCATATATATCTAGTGTTGTATCTCTGCCTGCCCCAAATTAGCTCTTGGTTTGCTGCTATTTTTGGAGCTAAGAATTGTTAGGCACTGAAATCTCATTTGAAGTCAGTAGCAGGAGGGCACCTGACTTTCCCCATCTTCTTGGACATTTTTGTTCTTTTCTTTGATTGTACAAAACTGATAAATCAGAAAGCATATACTCAAAGTGGATTCTGTGTGGTATTGATTTGGCAAGTGTGGCCCTCTAATAACCCAAGTGTCTGGATTGAATACAACTGGTCTGCTACATAACTTTGTACAGGTTTGTTTGGATCTTGGCAAAAGATTGTGGCTTGTCAAGAGGAAACTGAGGTCAATCCTGCTTACTTTTCCAAAGAGAGGGAGTTTTTCTGTCACAGCTGCTATCTCAGCATCTGTTCTTTCATCACTTTTTGCACCAGGTCGTGCCTACCTTTCTCAGAACCCAACATTGCTGCAAATGCTGGAGGACAGACTGAAAGCTGAAGACAAGGAGTCCCTTACATGGGAGAATGTTCTGGGGGCTCTGCAGAAATTCAGCCTCAGGTGATGAAAGCACAGCGTGTGGTGGTGACAGCAGGAGAGGAAATGCAGGCTAGTTAGGCTCTGTTCAGGGAGGAAAGAAGAGCACTTGATTTTCCCCTAACAATCATCAGAACCCCTGATGGCTGATGAAAGCAATGTCACTTATTGTGGAGGAGAACTCAGTTTTGCTGACTGAATTAACCTGACTTCCTACCAGCTGTCAAGGCTCAAGTAAATGTCCATCTCTTGCCACAACCTTGTGTGTATTGTATGTGTTCCTTAACTGAAGAAAGTGAAAATCTTAATATAGAAAGCTCTGACAATCCTGCATGGAAAAAAAGAGATGCGTTACATTCCAAAGCATAAGGTTTTCATTATCATTTCTGCAAACATTTTTCAGGGATTTCATCTTTATCCTGTTGACCCTCTTTCCTGGAGCTATCTGTGCATGGGCTGTCTTGTTTCTTACTTTTGCATTAGCAGTCTGACTCAAGTGCCCACCACAAAAGAAATATGCAAAAGCAGTAAAGGGCATGCTGTATTTATTAAATAAATATGATCTTAGGAACTCTGTTTTCGCAGCAGTCTGGAGGAATATTGAAAATTTGGAAGTTTTTTATTTTTTAAAAAGTAACGATCTTATAGAAGGTTAATTCCAGGTACTTGAGATAACAGAAAATTTTTTTAATATGTGGTCAGATGCTCCCTTGTTTTGCTTAGTACATGCCATAGACCTGCTGCAATATCCAGCACTAAGAAACAGATGAGCTTTCAGGATCAAAGCCAGGAAAGCGCCTGCTTTGATCTTTGCAATTTAAATATAATGCCTCTTGGAAATAACATTATTAAAAATGCTGTTCCTCAGTAAGAGTTTTCTACCAGTATGTACTTCTTTTTTTTGTATTGTAAAGTGTAGAATTTCTATTGTAGATCACAGTTGGCCACCTGGCACTTTATTCAGTATAGTCTTCTAAGGCAACTACAAGTTGAGTTAAAAGAGCATGAGATTTAAGAATCTTTAGAGAAAAGTGCAAATAGAGTCAAGCAAAAAACCTCATTTGTCAAATTGACAGTACAAAAGTGTTACAGTGCTATGGCTACCTATGACAAAAGAAGTAATTAATTTGTTTTATGGACCTGTTGTGTGTAGCTGGCTTTTTAAACTAATTTTAAAAGACAATTGAAAATGCCATTTTAGCTGGGGTAGGAAGCCTTAGAAAACAATGAAGAAATTTACCTCAGCAGTTCACAAGTTTAAAAAGAACAAAATAAAACAAAAGACAAAACCCTCTGATCTATCCAACAATGTTTTAATCCTCTAACCTATGGGAATCTGCATCTTCAATTTATCTTCAGGCTTTGTTAATTACTTAGTTTAGTGATTCCGCCAAAATGGGTAGTTTAGGGATTTTTTTTTTTTTTTTGCAGGCTAGTGTATTTTAAATGTGCTTATACTGGCTATAAATGTGTATGAAAGCTATTTTTGTTGTGATCTGGCATTTGTGATTTGTGGTCTGATTTTGTTTTTTAATCCTAGGCGTACATTGCAGTCGGCAATGATCAAAGATGGGCTCATTTTCTGGCTGGTTGATGTTCTAATAGACCCAGATTGCCTGTCTGAATACAACCTGGAGTATTGTGCTGCCTTGCTCATGAATCTTTGTCTGCGGAGTGCAGGTGTCTTACATTTTGAGTTACAACCTTATTTCAAGACATAGACGGAGAAGATTGTGAATCTTTTCTTCCTGTTTTACCAGGATTCTTTCAAGTGACTACATTCAGCAGCAGAGACCACAACCAGAGATATTTGAATGTTATAACCAATGCTTTTGAGCACATCTCTTTCCCCAAGAATTTCAATTATGGGAGGTTAGCTTCACCAAATTTTAAAGAATTAAGCAGAGAAATAAGCAATGGCACCCTGTAAGATTTGCTTATTTTTCGTATTAGTATGTGAAGGCTGCCATTGCTACATTCCAGGTCCACTTTTCAAAGGACACTTTGTGTCCAATTACAGATTCTGTGTAAGAGATTTCTCTGTAAACAGAAAGAAGGGGGTTGAGGAGTAATGGTGAGGAGCTTAAACTTCACCTTGCCTACACTTACAATGCAGAGATTCCCTTCAAGAAAATAAAATCCTGTCTGTGTCCAAGAGACTTAAAAAGAGCTTAAATTAAATTTGCTTTTAAAAAGAAAAGCAAGGTAAGGGTAAAAAATTGTCTGCTTCTTGTATGCAAAGAAATGCCTTTGTTAAATTTTTAAATCCCCTTTGTGTTGCATCATGTCCAAGACTACAGCTGCATAAATCCAGAGTAACTTCACTTGATTTCAACTCAGTTACGCTGAGCAGCATTTGTCAGGAACAAGAAGCAGTATTGCTCTGTGCAAACTATATTTAATACTTATTCTAAAAAGTAAGAAAAAAACTTGCTTTGATCTGTTCTATTTTTCAAGCATATTTATGTGTTCTGCTTTTGCAGGGAAGAAAATATGTGCAAGTATCCCCAACCACATGCTCAGAGTTCTTTCAAGTCTTCTTGACCATGAGAATCCTAAGGTATTTGTACAGCAAACTTTGGGTTAATGAAAAGGTGGAAAGAAAAATTTAAAAAAAGAAATGAAAAAATGTGAAAAGTAAATTGGTTTTGTTTCCTTTATTAGACCCTCATATAATTAAGTTGCATGACTTTTTACTAAAATTCACAAATGCGTAAATTTTATTTTGTTGAGCAGAAGTTTTTCTAGAGAAAAGCATGTCTTGCTTTAACAAATGTTGGCACCTAAGAATGGAAGCTTTTGGATGCAGTTCCCATGAAGTCCATGTGCCTTGATTGCAGTTTCTGATGCTGCTTAATTGTCATGCACCAAATCACTTCAAGCTTAACTCGTTCATGAGATGAACAATGTGTGATGCAAACCCATTATGCAAAACTTCAGGTGCAGGGCAACACATTTGCTGTAGTTTTAAGGAATGCTATAAGAAAGTAGTAGACTTGGAACATTCAAGCCCTATATCTTTTTATCTTCCACTTCACTTGACCTGTCACTTTAACCTTTTGTGGTTCCTTTCTTTTCTGTCTCAGGGTACACACACTTGCATCTTAGATGTTAAATCGAACTACCACAGAGGAAAATGCTAAAAATTATTAGTTATTTCTACCTGATGCTTGTCAGCACATCACTCTGATAACTGCTGTCTGATATATAAAGCCTTGCTTCAGCTGTCCCTGCAGAGGGGCATTTTTTTAACTGTACAGTAAAATTTAAGGCAGAAAGAAATGCAGACAAATATTGTACCAAGCTGAATTTGTGGAGGCAGAATTTTTACCAGGATATTCTAGAATAATTCCATTATGATTGTGCAGGGTGTTTGGAGATTTCTAATAAAAATGAAATATAAATTCTGGTGTCATGTTTTTATATGCAATGACTGTATCATCAAGGGGTTTTGTTTATAACTTAAACTGAAAATAGAGAATACACTTCAACAAAGTGTTTTGTCCACGTGTTATGAATTCATTAGGAGATGCTGACCAGTTCTTCACTAGCATTATTTTGATTAATTTTGACATACCTTTATTGGTTTCTTTCACTATCTTTGTTTTGTGAAAGTTTAAGACAATACATACTAATACATGATAAAATACCAAGCTCTAGACTGAAATACTTAGAAAATGGTGCCATGTTGTTGACGTCTGTGCCTTAAAATTACTTTGAAATTTCTCTCAGAGGGTGCATTCTTACAATGTATTTGGCACTTACTTTGGCAGAAGTTTTGCTATTGGAAGTCAAAAGTAGAGTACAGTACTCTGGGGTGTGAGGAGAGCTTCCTGAGAACCTATGGAATCCTTGTGTAAATCCTAGTCCCTTATCTTCCCTGGCTTCCACTGCTCCCAGGCCTGCTAATTGTTCACTTTTCCAAAGATACAGACAGAGGATGACTGAAATTCTTAGTGGTTCAAAAGTAACTGGCCATTTGAAAGGGTCACATAAGTGCTGGTAAAACTAGTTTGACAGATCTGTTGGCTTTCACTAGCCATAATTCAGAGCTTTTGTGCTGGCAGGTTTTTTTTCCTCTCCTGAGGGACAGTAAGAGGCAGCGGAGTGAGAGGATGTTTGAAGCTGCTTTGGCTTTATCATCCTGCCTAAGGCTACAATGCTTGAAGCCTGTCTTGAGTTCGTGCTGGCAGGGTCTTTTCTCTGTTCTTTGTCCTGTTTTTTGTACTGCTGTTAGTGTTTGTCAGAAACTGACCTTCTTTTTCTGCTTTTCTCTCTTTTCTTGGTTTTGGTGTTTTGTTGTTGTTGTTGTTGTTTTTTTTTCTTTTTTAATGGCTAAGTAAGTTTGCAAGAATACATTATCAGAAGCAGGGGGGCTGTTTGGGAAATTGGCATGTAGCATACTGGTTTAGATCAACCATATCACAGTATATTTGCATCCTAAAAGTTCTCTGCTTCCCATGTTGGAATTTTTGCAAGTCCAGTCTATCCTGGTTAAACTCTTTGAAGTATAGTTATTCTACTTTCACTCTTATATTTTGCTGATAGTCAACTAGGATGAATGTAGTTTTTCTTCATGGTATGACTATTTCTTCCACTTAGATCCAGTCATATGTGAATGGAGCACTGTACAGTATTCTGGCCATTCCTTCTGTCCGTGAAGAAGCCAAAGAAATGGTGAGAAGTGCTGCTTTGCATAGCATGAAAATCAACACCTCTGCCAGAGGTGGCTTGGACAGGGACCTGCTGAGCAGGGCACAGCAGGGCTGTGAGGTGGGAGTCAGGGCTTTTTGAGAACGGAACCCACAAGAGGCCCTTCCCCTTTTATCTTCAGGGAAGTATGAATGTATGTCTCAAACACTTCTGCCATATTTTCAGGTCTTTTTCCCAGGAGTGGAGCCCCAGTAGTGTGAAGGATTCTGTCTGAATTACAAATTAAAGGTGTTACTTTAGAATTGTATATCCTTCTAGCATTTTGTAGACTCCTTGTGGCCCAGGAGATGCTTTCATCTCACCTGCTACTTCTTCCCCTTACATAGCTCATTCTGCACCAGTGAGTAGCCACTGAAAGGAGTTCTTGCTGTTTTTCCTTTTGGCTGATATAGACATGGTTATCTGGGGAAGGCAGTAGGAGGAAGGTTTCAGAACTAGGAACTGATTTCCTATGAAAGTTAGTCTAATGGTAAAGACTGTGTTTCAAATTCTGTGTTTGAGGAAGCTGCTCCTGGGATAGTAGCATGTCTTTGTATCTTACGAACTAATCCAGAGAGTTATGGAGACATAATTGTTGTCATATGTTCTACCTCTCAGAGCACAGAGGATTGAAAGTGATCTTAAATGCTTAAAGACACAACATCAAGGCTATAAGGAGCCATAGAGACCAGGTTTAAGGTCAAAGCTGGTTCGGCTTTTTGCTTTCCTTCTCTGAACCTTGTACTGTTGTCTCCCTGGATGCAAATTTTATCCTGTTCTGATGACTATTGTGTACTGAATTGAGAAGGCAAAAGCAACAGATCTATTGTAAAAATTTGCTGTTCTCATGGACACCTCTCTGTTTAAACCTCAAAGCAATCTAGAGAGCATATTTCTTTTGTCTATGCAACACTTGGAGCTGGACACCGTGGTTTGCTTCACACTGCCTGTGTTTTTCCTGACCAAAAATAAAAAAACCAGTATTTTAGCTACCAGATCTCTGTCACTGTGGTCACATGAAATACTGATCTACCAATGTTTTCTGCTACATCCAGGGAATGGAAGAAATTCTGCGCTGCTTTATCAAGGAAAGAAATGAAGAGATGGTTCGACAGATGGAATTTGTTATCAAGCAGCTCAATTCAGGTCAGAACACATGCAGCTATCAGAGCTTTAAATCTTTCACAAAAGCCATAAAAAAGCTCATGTTTTTACTTGGCATTGGAACTCTCAAAGAATAACAATAGTGTGATGGTCTGAGAGAGGGTGAATAGTGAATGTGAGGATTTGAAAGTCATGTATTTTAAAATTTCCTTTATGTTGTAGTAATAAAGAAGAAATAAAAGGCTGAGTAAGACACAATTTCAAATTTTTGGGACCGTAAATAAAATTACCTTGGCTGTTCTCTTGCATGCCAGTGGTCTGAAGGTAATGAGAGACTGAGAGACTGCTGCCAACTGCAAAATGCAGTAGAAATTTGTAAAACAGGATTTAGGGACTAGGTCTGTCTGTGCTCATCTCTTGCTCTAGTGAGGTGTAGTTTTATGTGAAATGGCTTATCCTGAATAGGGAGCAGAGACTATCCTTTTTGAAGAGTATGTCGATGGGTCATAGGAGTTGTAGATGCTGTTAATACAGACTGAGAAGGTGGAATATTTATTCCATTTTCTATTGCCTGTGACTGAAAGGAAGAATGAAGAAAGAGAAAGCAAATAATGAAAAAGAGATTAATTCTGGTTGCATCTTTCTGTACAGTAAACATTGGACAAATTGAACTGCTCTCTTTGGCTTTTAGAAAGAGAACACAGCGTGTCTTACAGTTGTAGCTTGTAAAAGAACAAATGAAATATTTAAGCACTGTATTGCCACTACACAGTATTTGTTCTTCAAGGTTATAGAACCACCATTCTGAAAATGGCATTTTTAAGAGCTTTTGTCTGAGTCATTGATGAGTACAAGTTGTGTTTTCAGATTTCCAGCATAAGCCTGGCCATTTTTTTCCTGAGGAAATAATTTTGTCCAAAAGTTGAAATAAATATTCTGCATGAGTACTAACTTTTTATGTACAAAAGCAGTATAATATTAAAGTATTTGTAGGGAGAAGTAGAGTCTCTTATTAAAAAATATTTCAAAAATTGACAAACTTGCAAGTGCACACATTTTCATTCAAGTCTTGTCAGTAAATACAGCGAGATGTCGCTGTGGATTTAGTGAGAAAGTAACTATTCCAAAGTGTTTCTATTTCTGCCATTTTCCAAAATGTGAATTGACTTCAGTGATTTCTAGAATGCTTATAGGATCAAATTATTCCAATAGTTGTCCTGAAAAAGGACATATCTGTATGAGAAGCAGGTTAAATCTTGCTCCTGTAAAAGTGAGGTAATAATGAGATTCTCTTAGGTTGTACATGTGCAACTTGACTGACACCATTTTGTTTTGCTTCTTTCTAGAAGAGCCATTCAATGATAATATTGTGTCTGATGATGATGACGAAGAGGAGTATGAAGAAGTAAGTAAAGGCTTTCTGACACCTTTTAGAAAAATCCTTAACCTTCTAGAAAGAAAATATTTGTGTCAATAAACCAGACTGGTTTTCCGGTGGATTTTGCTTTTGGTTTTTACATTTACTTGATTATTTTTCCAGAGGTGGCTTGATTTGATCTGTTTCCATTACCTTTTCTTCATTTGAAGTCTTACTCTTTTTTTTGGCAACTCACCACCTCTGTGATAATTAAAGGAATATAGCTTGACATGAGTGAAGAGATGAAGAGTTGCTGTAGCAGCGGAAATCTTGTTTTTAAGCAGACCTGTTGGGTGCAGTTACAAATAAGAAGCATAATACCAGAATACTTTATTAACAGGTTGTCACTTTTTCTTAGGGTGTCATTATCTATTCAGGGTGTGACTTTATTTGCTGTTTAAAAACTTCCATAGCATGTGTTTTGCCCTGAAGAAGTCAGTGACATGGGAGAGTGAGTGAACTACAGTATGTTCTTGTATTAGAAGTGTTACCGCAGAACAGATTCACTGAAAACCATGCTTTTAGACAAAATATAAGCTTTTGTCCTGAACCAATAAAGAATAAGACAGATAAAACTTAATAGTTGTGTCCATGTTCTAGAAGCTCATTGCACATTAATGGGAATGACAGTGACTGGGGAAGACCAAGTCTACAATTTGTCCTGTTACTGCAGCATGACAGAATGCATTTTCTAGTGCATGTTCACCTTCTTCTGTTTTGAACACAGATAAAAATGCAAATATCCTGACTGTAACAGGTGTGGTGTGCTCTCAGGTGCTATGGGGTGCAGCGCCATGCAGGATCCAGCCTTTGCCTGGCAGTGTCCAGGGAAGCCTGGTACTGGTTGCAATTATTTATCTAGTTTTTATGTTGTGTTGTGTATACCTTTTGTGTTGTGGCACAGTAGGTGGTGAACCAATAATCCCTTTGCCTAAAGTTAGAGCTATGTGGGAAATTCTAAGTTTAGAGCTACAAAGCAGTTTTATTTAACAATCAGCTCTCCCTTTTTTATTCTAAGAGAATACAGTAAACTGTTTTTTTCTTATAAGATTAGATTATTGTCATTGTTTCACCTCCTGCAGTCCTGAAGTCAGTTTTTGATAATCTTGCCACTCCTCCAACCAAAAATCAGTGCTTGTGGTGCAAGATGGGCTTCCTGGAGATTAACCATTAAAACTTCCCTTTGCTTAAAATGCTGCTTAACATCTTCTAACTGATGTTGCAAGGCATGAGTGTCTTGGATGTACATGAGAATCCAAGGTGATAATACCTTTGCTTGAACTTCAGTATACTTTTTTTTAAAGGATACTGTGTTTTGTTGTGAGAACACATAGATAAAGTGCCACATCTTCCTGAAAGATGTGGCACTGAATTGCATGATAACCTTGAACACTTCATCACTTTACCTGTTTCTAGGAATGAAAGGAAGGTGAATTCTCTGATTTAGTCCTACCCCCTAGCTGAGGTGCTGCTCCTTACAATCCCAGCAAAGGCTCTAGGTCAAATCCTTTTGAAATGTATTTTTGCCACTGGACCATCATGTGTTTAAAGTGGACTTCTGGCATTTCTTATTATTTGACTCAAAAAATAACAGCAGGCTTTTGAAACAGACAAGTGTCCAACTCCAGTTTTTCATTAGCTTCGCCATTATATTAAAAAAAAGCCAAATTTGAAACTGGTTTTAGTGTAACATTAGTTGCAACACATTCTGAATCCTTATTGCTGCTGGGGGCTATAATTCTGTTCTGCTACAAGGACGTCTGGTTTCTTAGTCCCTCAGTTTAGAAAATATAGCTTACAAATGTGGCAGTAATGCATAATGTTGTTACTTTGTTAAATAAACAAAGATTTGTTGACTCACTACCTCAATGCTTGGAACTCTTGTATTTTGGAATTGCAGTGAATTATTGTTCTCAATGGTGTTCTGTGTTAACATCTGATGTTGTGATCTGGCAACAGAAAGTTTTGGAAAATTTTATCAAAAGTGTTACTTTTACATAACTTCTAAACTACTACAGACTGAATGCATTTCAGGATATGTCCATATATTGCTAATTTTGGCAATTTAGTGACATGCTGTCAGACTGCTAACTGATGCTAGAATTGTTGTTCAATACCTTTATTTATACCTTTACAACTTAAGAAACAACAAAAAGACTCTCATGCAGCCTTAATTTGCAGGTTTTGCTCCAGCTTCAATTGTTTACAAGAGCATGCAAATGTTCCCAGTGCAGTTATTGTTACCATTCATGAGGGTTTTTTTTGCTTTTATCTGTATTTAATTTAGAGTTGATGAATTCTCTCCTGCCTTTGAGCAGATCTTGTGGAGCTTTCTCCTAAACACTGCAGCCAAGATGCAGTTGAGCCTGTTAGAGGAAAATTTTGGGATTTCTAAGGGCATCATACGTTCAGAAATTTAAGATTCTGTGATGTGTGACTCTAGAGCATATAACCATATAAAAAATGTCTGTGTGTGCGCTGTTATTCAGAAACAAACTGGCTTTTGTGTTTGTCTGGTAAGCTTTAAATTAACTAATGTACAGCTTAGGATACACTGGCTCCTGGAGTGCATACCCAGCCTTGAGATGTCAGCCTTCTGGGGTGTGTTGACACCCACAGTAACGGTGTGTGTTTCCTGGTTCTCAATATTCTCTTGACTGGTCTGTTAAATACTAACTTAATTTATCTTCAATATCTGATCTTTGCGTTTGCTTTTTATTTGATTTGGACCATCTTGAGAAGCTGCTTGTAAAATGTGATATTGTAGCTCTGATTCAAAAGTTTAATTACAAGCTGGAGCTGTGTGAGGTGACTGTACAGTGACGATTTATCAGACACCCTCTGATCCGCTGTCACTCAGCACCTGGCAATAAAATCAGGGAGCTGCCCTGTGAAAATACACTTCACCCACAGAGTACATCAAAAGAAGGAGCTTAATCACAGGGCTTCAAGCCATTACATTAACGGGCTTTGCTGCCAACATCTGCTGCAGCCTGTGAGCAGTGGGGAACAGGGCATCAATTGTGTTATTTCAGCAGTGGAGTGATGGCACATCGGGCAAAGTCCTTACTTTGTACAAGGAGGCAGAGAGGGGACACTTTCAGGCTCGGTTACCTGGTAGGTTAAATAATGTCAGGGAGTAGGATTGGCTGCATTAACGAACCATGTTAAAAAAAAATCCCCCCAGGTCTATTTATAGACCTTATCTTTCTTCCTCCTCGCCTCCCCAACAAAATGCAGTATATTGTGGACTTCAGAGTGTGGTTTCTTGGTGGGTTGTTTTTTGCTTGATGCAGATGATTGTTGCCTAGTCTACAAGTGTTTGTCATTTTGCCATCCTCTGCATTATTTTTCACACATACCCAGCTTTCCAGGTAATTAAGAGCTTATTGTGACTATTTAAAACCGAGTCTAAATCTCACTAAAGTAAAACAGCTTTTCACTTTCATTGTGCTCTGGAGTTCATCAGAATCCAGTGACCATTGTTTTTAATGGAGTTTATGCCAGGCTCTCTACATAACTATGCAATATACCTTTTTAGAATGATTGTTTTACTTTTTTTCACTTACTGTTTTTGACAGTCATTTACATTTACTGTCACAACAGGTTTCAAAAGCAAAGAACATTTTCTTCACCTGGAGTGGATCTGTCTTAGGATATCTTGTGCAGGACAGAAGAGAATTCTTTTTAGTAGCAGAACACAAGCAAAAATACTATCTTGTTCTTGTACTACTTGTTTTGGTTTGCTGGAGGAATCTCTCAAACTTCAAAATTTCCTGGCTTTTTTGATCTGTAGAAGCTGCAGAGCTTCCATGAAGGATTAATCACCCATAGTTATTCCAGGAATAGGTACAGGAGAGTGAATTCTTGGTAGTTTTTATTGAAGCTGGTTACATTTGGGTTTGTAGAATAAAATCAACAGAGGCTTGTTACCTTGTTGTATGATACTTCTATCCTGAAATACTGATTCCAAGCTTTTTGTACCAGCCCTGTATTACCAGCTTTAAAGCTTCCTTGCACACCTGAGTTTCTTGTTGCCTTGCAGGAGGACAATAACATCCTGGAACCTGATCTGGACAAAGATGAAGTCTTGCTGCCTCAGCTGGGGGAGCTTTCAGGAGAGAAGCTGCTAACAACCGAGTACTTGGGAGTGAGTACCACCCCTTAGAGTCTTGAAATAAATTAATTTCCTGTGTTAAATGTTTTATTTCAGTAGTTTCACCACTTTCTTCAATTTGTTGCTTGAAGAGACAGGTGCTACCTGTGGAGCAGTCTGAATCTTTCAGTCTGTGTGTGAGCTGCTGCTCAGGAGAAGCAGAACCAGTGTGAGAAAGGAGCTACCCTTTCACAGGGAGTGATCAGGCTGTGGCTTAATAATAAGCTACAGGCAGCCTTAGGGTTCTAGTGCTATACCAGTGACTCTGGGAGCACACAAAGCAAAGTGCTGAGCAGGTTAATACTGGAACGTTCTGCTGGTCTGAAATTATTTTAGAAAAAATAAAAGTTGAAAAGTCAACTGCTCCTGCAGGCGTTGTGCCGGATCATGTATTGTCTGCCTTACTTGAAGCAGCAAAAAGCTATTAAGTAAATAAGCATAAAGTTTTTATGAATGCCATTTAGTGTGCTGTGACTAATTTGAGTTATTCAGAGGGCTGGAGTACCTCTCCTGTGAAAACAGGTTTAGAGAGTGGCGTTACTCAGCCTGGAGAAGAGGAGGCTCCAGAGAGACCTTATTGTGGGATTTCAGTCCTAAAAGAGCCTATAAGAAAGATGAAGAGGAGCTTTTTCACAAGAATGTCTAGTGCTAGGACAAGGGGGAATGTCTTCAAACTGAAAGAGAGTAGGTTAGATTAGATATAAGGAAAAAATTCCCTGTGAGGGTGGTGAGGGTCTGGCACTGGTTGCCCAGGGAAGCTGTGACAGCCCCATACCTGGAAGTGTTTGAGGCCAGGTTGGATGAGGCTTTGAGCAGTGTGATGTAGTGAAAGATGTCCCTGTCTATGGCAGGGGAGTTGGAACTGGATGGTC
The DNA here is from genome assembly GCA_013399915.1 of Illadopsis cleaveri. NCBI lineage: Eukaryota > Metazoa > Chordata > Aves > Passeriformes > Timaliidae > Illadopsis > Illadopsis cleaveri. The sequence goes on along the minus strand of VXBB01024216.1, from coordinate 121,224 downwards.
TTCATGAACCTCTCCAACCCAACCCATTCTATTATAAATATATGCCTTCTGAGTTTGAAAATCCAGAATCCTGATGATGGAAATGTGATCTGAGAGAAGATGTGAAAGAGCCTTTTGTGATTTCAGGCAGTTTTATCCAGTGACACCAGAATGCAATTTAGTTTCTGCTGCGATGTTTCTATAGAATTTTCTCTAAGGTTTCAAATACCTGTTTTTCCACTGCATTTTTTTTTCTTTGTTTCCTGTATATCAGATAATGACTCACACTCCAAAAACTAAGAAGAAACAATTTGCTGGTGTCCATCAGAGTATGGATGAGCCTCTCCAGAGACCCGTGACACCAGGTTATCACAGAACTGCGTACCTAATGTAAGTCCAAACAAATGAGACCAAGTTGGATTTTTTTAAGCTCTTTTAAAAAGCATAACAGCAACAAAGAAAAGAAACCCGTATCAATGCCTAATAACTAAACCTTCCCTATCTAAAAGTGCATTGCCATTGTCATTCATTATGGATAATTTCAAAGAAAGCAGTGGAACATTGCAGGCAGAGAAAGGTCCATTGGTTGAGGTCACATTCTCAAAATAGTTGAATAAATATTTACTGATCAAGTTGATTTAAATTTGCATTATATCCCACATGTTCTTGCATCTTCTTGTAATATTATAATATAATATTACAATATTCCATTGGAAGGTTGCACCAAACATCTACAATGCCTGGGACCTTCCACTTCACGAGGAGCAAAGTATATTGCTCTGGGGAGGTTTGTTAGAGGACAGATGAAAAAGAAAATGGGTAAGATAAAAATCTTGTTATGTTGCGTTTCTCTGCTTTGGAAGAAATATATTTTCCATCAAATGTGTGTGTAACACTTTGCTCTTGATGTGATTTGGGTCAAAGTAGAAGGCTTATTGTAAATGGAATAAAGGAGTCTTACCATGTAGAGCTCCTTGAATATTCTCTGCCTTCTGTTAGAACAAATATATCTTAATTTCTGAGATAAAATTTGTTCCGTTCACTGTCCTGACTGAGGAATTAAAATACCAATGAAATCCCAATTTTAAATGGTTTTTTAACTTTCAGTTGCATAGTTTTGGATTTGATCAAGTCCAGGTAACTATGATACAGGCATGTTTATTGTGAGGATTTAATGTTTTCATTTCTGTGGGTACTTAATCTGAGAGACTGCAAGACTAACAAAGTATGATAACAGTACTCAAAACTCCCTGGATTGGTATATGGAAGTATGTTAAAATTAATGGGTAACCTGAAACACAACAATGTAATGAAATTACAGGTGGTTCTTTGAACACATCAGTCCTGAAGATTGTCCCATGTCATCCCTCTGCCACTCTTTGCATTCCTGTTCATATTTTCTATTTCTTTAAATACTTTTCCTCCTCATTTTAGTGTGGAAAATGGGTGCAGAAGATAGTAAGGACTGATGTGGGCTGTAGTTGCACAAGTATGGATGACTCTGAGTGAAGTCTGTTGTTTTGGACAAGGAGCAGTCACAGCTTTATCTCAGCATTAGCAATTAGCATTCCTACAAGCAGGTGACCTGACTGGGAGCCCTCCTGCATCATTCAAATATACCTTTTTGGCAGGTGTGCCACTCTTGTGGATGTTATGTATAAGGTTACCAAGACCTTGGAACAGAGAAGTGTAACATACCATATCTGGGCATAGACAAAGCCCCAGAAGATACTTGTTTTTTAAAAAAGCAAGATGAAGGAAATACACACTTCCAAAGCAGAAGAATTTTTGGCTATCATGTGGCAGAATTTGCCTTGCAATCTTAATTTTTCTTCTGAGTACTGGTCTGGATAAAATGGCATTTGTTTGAACATGGCACCTACTTTGTCTGCCTGGTATAGCCTAATTATGGATTTTGGAGTTCTGACTGTGGCCTTTCTTACAGTGGCCAACTTTTTGCACCGTTACAACAACCACAGTTTCTGCAGGACTTCTCCCCATATATATTAAATGTGTGTGTGTATGTCAGAAGAAAGCAGCAATTAATTAATATATTAGCTTATATTAGTAAAATAGTGATTATCTAATGATTTTCATGCAGTCCTCCCAAAGAGCTGCAGGCCTTAAACATCTAGACAGGGTAATCTATGCCTAAATATACATTGCCACTTTACTGTGGGGTCAGTGTTAGAGTTCAAGGTCCCACTTCCCCTGCACAGTATTTTACCATGGTGGGCTTAGAGAGCTGGACTGATTCTGTTGAATTGGCTGTTAGGGCAGTGTCACAGTCCAGTTTTTAAAGTTATTAAAAATCCCTCTGCCCAAATTAAGGTGCAAACGAGATCATATGCCAAAGTCAATAGTGTGCATTTTATTTGATAATAAATACGAGCAAGAGAGGGAGAAGAAGGAAGAGAAAGAAATAGAAAAGAGGTCGGGGTACAGAAAGAGAGTGACAGAGACAGATTAAAGAAAGTATCACCACTCTGTGGATCCCAAGGATGTTCCATGATCCTCTCCAGCTCTGGTCTTCTTGGTGGTGAGGGTGCCCTGAAAAGCACAGAATCCAATGGATTAATACATGCTCAGGCCAGGTGGGAATGCCCAGGTGCCTCCCGCTGGGAGGGGGCAGTTTGACACAGGCTCTGGATCTGTTGCATCACTTTTTAACACGTGCACTCCTGTGGTACAAGGCCTTAGGAATGAGTCTGAGGAGTGCTTTGGGGGTCTTTGATGGTTTATGACACCCCCTCAGCTGCCTCCTACATCAGTGTCCCATGGATGTGGCCTGTGGGGTTGGGGGTTTCACAGCTGGGCCAGTTTGTGTAAGGGAGAATGGATGTTCAGTGCCTCTGACCAGAGGTTACACCCAAAACCACCTCCCCCCCTCTGGTTTTGGAGGGGAGTCTATGTAAACCTGGCCTCTGTGAGCTTTGGTCTCCCTCACCCCAAACCCAGCCAGGGATGATTCTGTGCTGCATTTGGCCTTCTTGTGGATGCATTCCTTTCTCTCTAGACCTGAGATGATTGAATCTAATGTCCCCTTTATCTTATCTAGGCAGCTTAACTCACAGTCCTAAGTTCCAGCCAGCCATTTTCAAAGAGGGCTGGGCTTCTGTGGTTGTAGCTTCTTTATACAGTTTTTGCTATAAGGGACAAAACTCCTTCCTAACAATGTTTAAGGCATGAACCATTTCAGTCCCTGACAGGCAGACTTATGGCCCATTTAGAAAGTATATTTTCAGGAATAAATCATTATCACTGGAGTGTCTAAGCATTACATTCTTGCTTTATAAGTGGAGAGAAAACCAAGCTTGTGGAAATGAAATGTCTTTCCTCTGGGAAGTCAAAAAAATGGTGTCAAACCCATGGAAGTGGCTTTTATTTCCTGGTGTTGTGTAGTGCACTGCAATTTTTGCATCAGAAATAATTTCTGGAAGTGATTGCTACCTCTCTTTAGCACCATCTCCCCAGGCAGGGTTAAGTGTCCTGGGATCCTGGAGTGATGTGAGTCTTGTATTTTGGCACAACTTGAATCTTCTCAGTTGTGCAGCTTGTGCCTCTGCAAGATGGCTTCGGGTCACTGCAGGATACAAATTAAAAACACATTTCCATCATGCTGGTTCTGGTAGCTCTTGGTCTAAGAGAAGTGTTAGTTTGATGATGTGAAGCAGCCCTTACAGATTACCTTGCTATGCAAACTACGGAGGAGAAATGTAAACAGCAGAAATCTAACCCTGTGACAATATGTGAAAATTAATTTCCCTCCTGCTCTGCCCAAATGGTAGAAATAATATGAGTGTTTGATGCTCCCATGCTTTAAGCAGGAAACAAGCAGTACCGCTCTGAATGAGAAGTTTGTCCTTTGTACCTAACTAATGTGTGTGCAGAAAACTGCAGTGAGTAGATGAAGACGTTCTTGAACTACATTTTGCAGCAGAAAAGGACAAGCTTTGATGGCTTTAATGCTGTTCTAACTTCAGTACAAATTCATTTACTAAAAGAAGAAATACTCGCTTGGAAATTATTGCAGGAGGAAGACAATAAAAGCTTAGCTGCCTTAATTTGAAAGCAATATCTGAACTTGATGTTCTTTAAATAATTTAAGTGACTTGTATAATATGAAATCTCGTGAAAAATGTTAGACACTTTTGCCCTGGATACAGCTTATCTACCGGATACAATCCAGGACAGTTCATCTGAATTATCTGAAGTCTCGTATTCAGCAGAGTGGTTAAACTACATTAAAATTTTTTGTAAATGCTTCCATTCAAAATTGAAGTGAATATAACTTGTTTGAAGATCTTCATATGGGACTCAATATAATATATTCCATTTAAAAACATCATGAAAGAGGAAGCTTTGAGTTGTTGGTTCATACCTCCAAAAGGGGAGGGGATGAAGATCCTCAGTGCTGAATAGAAGTATTCACACAGAAGATTAATGCAGAATAGCCACTGCACATGTAGCAGCCATTTCATGCTAATTTTACATGACTTCCCAGTGCAGACAAGGCTCTAGTTACTTCAGATGAATTGTCATGGGAGCCCTGTATGGACAAGCTCTTGCTGTATGGAGCTGAGGGAGTCAGGAAATACTGGAAAGCTGCCTTCTTTTTCTTTTTTTCATTTTTCCCTCCTTCTTTAAAGACTTGCTGGCTGAGATCACTCGAGGGGGCCTAAACTACTTAATATTCTGCTAGCTATTTCCTTAGAAACTGATTTAGCTGTGAAATCATTAACTGCCTCCTTGGACTGCATCCTTTTTACTAGAAATGTAGTTTAGTTACCTTAGCCTGATACTGGGCAGGGAAACTTTCTGTGTCTGCCAACTTCTTTTCACACACTTTTCACACCCCTCTCACTTCTGCTGTGGTTTTTTTTTGCATACTAGTAAGCAATTGTGTCCCTGTTCTGTCCTTCAGCTGCTTCAGTTTCCCATTGATCCACTTAACTTGTGAAATCAGGAGTTCTATTTGTTGACTACTTTAAGTCTGTGTTGCATATTCCTCTTTAAAGGCAAAACCTTGTAATATTCAGAAGCAAATCTTAAATCCTTGAAAAAGCTAAGTATTGAAGACCTCTCAGGCCCATTTCTACAGTCTTTTTCTTTAAGTGTCTTGGTGGTATTTTGGGTCTTCAGACTGCACGGAATTATGGTTTTGTTTCCTCGGTTCTTTTATTGCAGTAGGAAAAAAATGTTAATTTCAAATACATCTGATGTCAGCTGGTTTGGGGGAGCTACAGTCAAGCAGTTAAATTACATCCTTAGTATTGGTTTGCAATATGAAATATAAAATAGATTTCAATGTGTGCTATGTCATTACAGGCAATTAGAAGAAATTAGAATTTACTCTGATTAAACTTTTTATACTGTAAGCATTCACCTTGCATTCTCCTTTCTCCTCCAGGCCAGAAAACAGTACCAATTCTTGTCACAATAGGGATGAGAAGCTGCAGTCTCCACTGAGTGGTCCTTCTTCCATTTGTGGTGGGAGCCAGTCCAGCATTTCTGACTTCTGCATTTCCCCCTCATGTAAGTTCTTAATTGCTGACATTTTCCTTGACTGGGGCAGGTGTAGGGTGCCTGGACTGTGTGTTGTAAGTTGGGGATTTTTTTAGTGTAGTGTGTAAATGGCCCTCTGCTTATAGAGCCCAGGTCAGCCTGCAGGACCTTGGGCTACATGGCAGACTTTGGCTCAAGCTGAATGAATGGCCACAGAAGGTAACGTGTGGTCAGCAGACACCAATGGTCTCACTTGCCTCGCTCCATCTTTGCTTCCTGTGGAAGTGCCAGGGATCAAACCCAGGGCTTCCGATGTGTGAAGGATGCTCTGCAATGTCCCCTGCCCAGGGAAGGAGCTGCAGCCAGAGGCAGTGCACTTCCCAACAGGCAAAGCCCCTTGCTTGATCAAATATACCCTTGTTTGGGTCTAAATGAATCACTATCTGCTGGCACCTGCAGGCTCTGTTGGCTGTACCTCAGTGTTAGAGCTGAAGGCAGCTGCAGTTATCTGCTGAGATTTGCAACTGCATTTGGACCATCCAGGGCTGTGGAGGATGGGCAGCCTGGTGCTGTGTGGCTGCATTGTGAGTGATGCTGCTAAAGATTCTGCCCATGCAAACTCAGCTGGGCCTGGGAGCTCAGAAACACGTGATGGAATTGAAAAGGTTATAGCCTTCTGAAATACTCGATTGCTGAACTTCTGATACCCACAAGATCATGGAACTTTGGAAGTGAGAGTTTCAACCTTCCTGCAGGGATTCATTAACATTTCCAATTACGGATCTAAGGCAAAATGTTCAGCAGTCATAGATAAAGGATCTTGCAGCATATCCGGGACAGAATTATTAATAAGTTCAGGCAAAGTGTGCCTTTTCTTTTCTGAAAAATATGCTTTGAAGCAGTAAAGGAATAGCATACTTTTTCCTTTCTCTTCTATTTTTTTTAAATTTCCTAAAGGAAATGAAAAGGATTCTGAGAAAAGTAACCGAGGTCTTGCAGGCAGGAATTCACTTGCGTAATACCTAGAGCTGATAAATGTAACATGCTGAAGGAGAAGAATAGGAGGATAGGAGCAGGAGAAGCTCCTGTTCAGGATGGGCACTCGTGTTCTTGCTGTTGTGTAGCAATGAGAGCTGCTCTTCTCAGCCTTGCTGTGCACAGTAACACTTGAGTACAGCTCGGAGGGTTTGGCCAGCCAAGGGCAGCAGCAACTCACACCAGCAAAGGTTGTAAACCAAGAAAAAGCATACTGACTGGGCAGTTTTCCTGCAGAGAAGGAAAAAAGGAAGGGATTTTTACATACCTGTGCTTTGTAAAGGAAATTAAGCCAAATAGTTATCAAAGGTGTTCCTATTTGGTGTTTTAAAGTGTAACTGGATGCAATTCCTAAGGCATTATGCAGCTGTCCAGAGCCCAAGTGAACCAGATTTTGATCTTTCCAGTACTGAGATGCATGCACTCACCTCTGTCACTTTTGCTGTGCTGCTGATGCTGTCTGATTGTTTTCTAGAAATTTGTGAAGAGGTTTAAACAGGCAGCCTGAGTCAGTCAGCAAAGTAAATGTTGTTAATTTTTGATGAATATTGATTTAAAGCCTTCATGCTGAAGATATTTCTGCCAGCTTAAATGTTTCATTTTGTCAGAACTTTGCTTGTAGCCTCTGTTTAAAACAGTCTGTTAGCTGCCTTCAATCAAAGTTATATGCAGGTGGCTACTGATAAGACTACTAGATTATATACTTTTCCTGTGGAAAAATCCTTGAGGTCAGGATATACAACATATTGCTAGTTTAGATGCATTATACATGTAAAAAGACGGATAATTTTTGTGTGTGACAGAGGAAATTCTTCCTAGCACTAATCTAGGTTTTAAAATAACATTGAGCTACTTGAAAGATGGCCTGAGGCTTGTTTCAGGTTTTTGCTAGTAGCAGTGATGGATGTGCTTGTCTTTCTTATCTTTTGGGATTTAGAAATATGTGTAAGAGAAGAGAAAAGAGAGCCTGCACTGCTAGGCCCCCTGGTTGTTATGCCAGTGACAATATTCTGCTTATTTCAGAATATTTTTTCCCAGCATCACATGAGTACCTTGGGACTCAGAGTTTCATGCAGCCAAGTCGTGAAATGAATAGTAAGAGACAAAGAGTGAAAAAAACAAAATAAAAGTTTCATGTGAACAACTAGCCTCGTCAAGGGACTATCTCAAGGAGGCTGAGTTTAGCCTCAAGGAACCTTGATCCTCTTTTATTTTTTTTAAAACGAGCATAGTTCCTTATGTCCTCCTGGAAATATTTGGTTGTTCTTGAATTGGTCTGATTTTGTCTGGGTCCATCCTCTTCCCCTTTATCCTTTGGTTAAGTATCAATAATTCTTGCACTTTTATTTTTTGTCTCCTGTGAGCAGAAAACTTGTGGAACAAAGATGAACCCTGGTCATCTTCTTGTACTTACTATGTTGAATGCCAGACAGAACATGTGCTGGGCAGCAAAATTCCTGTCTGAGAGTGACCTGATCTGCATTCTTATCAGGATGAGAGAGCAAACCAGGACAGCAGCCTGTCCTGAGCATGGCAGGAGTGAAGCTAGAGATTTTCCCTAAACGTTCATTGAACTTGCACATCGTGGTAATCTTGTGATTCTAAGCAAACTGAGTGTCCTTCACTTCCCCATGAGTATAAGGCAGAAATTGAGTCTGACAGAAGTGTAAAACACTTTTTTGTCTGCAGTGGTCCTGTTACTGTGGATATGTACAGACAACTGCAAGGGGTTGTGTTCCTGTGGCTTTAATGAGATATTGGACATAGCTGATGTGTGTTAACTGGGGGTCTGCATGCTCCTATGCCATTGCAAGTGCACAGTGTAGCCAGTTTTATTTTCCAACTGCAAAGTGCTTAAATTATCACACTTGCAGTTGTTTTGCTGAGGTGATGAGCCATAATACACTGCCACACGAACTCAGTAGCCTGCCAAAACCTCAAGGTTTCCTTCATGCAGCAGCAACTGTGACTTGATTGTATTTCTAATAAAACTGTAAGGAGACAACTCCTCACTGAACTGTGTTTCTTTTTTAAACAGCAGTTGAAATGAAGTCATCTGAAGTATTTGCATCAGGCCACAGAATGGACCAACACATCCCAGCTGGTGATACCTTATCTTCTCGATCTGCTGGCTTCACTGAGGACAAAGTAAATGGTCAATCACATAGGTATGATCTATCCAGAGCATGCCTAAAATTGCAAGAGGAGTCTGATGGGATTTACCAGCTAATTCCATGCTGCTGTAAAGACAATCTGTGAAGTCATTTGATGTATGATGTAGTCTGGCTTGAGACAGATGTGGTGATGCTTGCCAAACAAAATACCCTTTACTGTGCCAGAGGCAGCTGTTCAATTTCTAAGCATCTGGTTCAGAATGGGAGAAGTCTCAAGCAAGACATTATTAATGAACTTCACATGTATGCCCAATGCAGCCTTCTGAAAATAAAACTTCCTGATTGCTTCCTTAGATGACTCAACACTAGCCCATGAAAATCATTTATTAGTAAAGAAATAGGTAGGACTGTGGGAACAGGACAGGAATTAATATGCAGAAGGAAGAAAAATGAAGCATTTAAATGGGTTAAGGGTGTTTAAACATGCTGGGTCTGCTGACCAGAGTCCCTCATTTATCCACTAGATGGGTATAGAAAAGGAGGCAAAGTTATGAGATCACCCAGCAGTGGGTTTCAACTCTTCCTTTCTCTCCTTATCCTGCTTTTCCTGTGCACCATGAGCCCTCTGTGAAGCCTTTGTTATGTGTACAACTGTGATGTTATATCTTGGATGAGAACTAGGAATTAATTAGCAATTGGACCAAAGTCTACCAAAGTTTTCAGGGCCTGCATGTGTCCTTCAGACATTAACAGCTTTTTCCTACAGCTAATTAGATTGGGCCAAGTTTTAAACAGCGTAGACAAATTTTAAAAGCAAGTATGTTCCAGAACTAAAACACAGAATGGGTGGAGATGTTAAAGGAAAGGTTTTACCAGCTCTTCATGCACCTGATTTTTCAGAAGTGCTTGGTTATTTGTGTCAATTACAGCTCTAGCACTTCTGAATGATTCTGTGTTTGGAACTTTGTTTCCTTCAGGCCTACAGATGCCAATGTCTGGGTTTGGGTTTTTTGGGAGGTTGGTGTGGTTTTGGTTGTTTGATTGGACTTTTTCCCCAGTTGTGCTGTTTCCATGGTGACATCTGAGAAATTACGCATTGTCAACGAATTATCACTGATTTCAGCTGAAGTGCTTAGTAGTCATACCTCTGGCCCAGCATTACTGGTTTTATTTCTGTTCTCTGTTGTAACAGTAGCTAAGTACATAATAGAAATACAAATAGACCATAAAAATTTATGGCAAATTTGTTTGCTTTGTGGTGGAGAGAGGGATATCATTTTTCAGGCTTTGCTTCCAGGAAGCAAGTCAAATTGGCAGCATCTTGTCCCCCACCTTAGTGAGATGCTTTGCTTCTCTACATAACCTATTATTAAAAAGGTGTGTTCCCAGTAATTTTTAATATTTGTTCACAAACGTACGTCTAAATCTCAGGATGGATTTTATAGAAGTGAAGGCACAGGTGCCGTATTCTGCAGAGGAAGATCATATCTTTTCATTGTGTGTTTCCTCAGCATGCATGCAGTAATTTGGATTTCCAAATGCAGCCTCGAGTTACAGATACAGGAATGCAGCCATTAACAGTCAAAGAGAGCACAGGGTTTTTCTGTGTCAAGGGTCTTTTGTTAATATGTTGGTGTTGCAATAGCTAGACCTGCCTTTTCATTCTTTCACTCCTGGATGCAGACTATAATTTGTTTGCAAAACAAACGGGACTAATAAATCACTGCTTTACTCACGGTTTTGTCCACTGTAAGAAATGTCTCCCTCCTGGAGGCAAATACCTATTAGGCAAATACCAAGACCTCCCTAGAAGATGTATGTGTGAGAAAAGGGGGGCTGAGTTGGGCTGTGGAAGTGGTCACTTCTCTTTCTCCCCTTCCTTAGCAATATAAGTGGGGAACTTAACTGCTTAACAGAGATGAGTGAAATGATGCAAAATCAATTGGAGAGAAGAATGAGACCTTAGTGGTGACATTTCTGCTGCAGTTGTTCTATTTCCACAGGAACAAATGATTGTTTCAGCTGATGCAGGTCAGGCTGGCAGCTGGTCTTACATTGATATTCCCTGTTGTATTTTGATCATGTGAGAATATAGTGTTGTGCTTTTTAGCCAGTCAAGGATGAATTTGTAACAGACTTCAGTCTACAATTGTGTTTAGCTGAAAAGACAGGGTTTTTTTGTATTGTGACTATGTCCAGTATCATCATGATAAAAAAGAGCTTAAACACTGCAGGACATTCTTATGACTCTATTAGCCATGCTTTTCTGATAATCTGGTAAAAATGGCCAAAAGTCCCAGTGTATTCTTGGAGAAAATGGTTTAATTCATCTTTATATGTTCAAGTTCTGTCTTATTTCCTGGTTGATTATTTGAATCCCAGTGTCAGTCTGTTGTGCATTTTTGTACAGACAATTATTTGAGTATTTCCAAGTAAACAGTTTTCTTTCTTCTCAATGCAAATGTAGGGTTTTGTGTGAGTTTGTTGTGGGTTTGGGTATTTTTGTTTGGTTGTTTTTTGTTTTGTTTTGTTTTTTTCTTTGAGCACACCTTGTCATCACTGACTCCTTTGCCAAATGTTTGAAGAACATTTCCCACACTAGATTTTGCTTTTTCTTTCCTCAACTCATCAACTTTTAAAGGATAACAAATAGGAATTTTAGGTGTTATCCTGAGGATCAGTTATTTTCTGTTGATCTTAACCTATTTATTGATGCAGTAAAAGGTGAAGTGGTTCTGTGGTGCTTGAATACATGGAGACCCAGATCTGCTCTGCATCCTCTCAGAAAAACAACAGAATTTTTTCAACTTTACAGTTTTTGCTACCAGCCTGTTTCATATAATCCTTTCCTGAAGAGTTTGCACAGGTGTGAACCATTTTGTGTGAGATCTCTTTCCTTGGAAAAGTGATGTGACTCTGGTTGCATTGCATTGCTTTGCTTTCTTTGTCTGGCTGCCGAGGTTACTGCCCTCAAACTGTGGAGATGGTTGAATGGCTATAAAAACACTTCCTCAGCGTATGGGAATACAGATCCAAGGTTGTGTTACCCGTTGTTGAATAGGGAAGAAAAAGCCCCTCACCCCTTTTGTGGCTCAAAAACTGCCTTGAGGCTGGTGAATCCTTCTTTTTAATCTACCTGAGAACATCATAGTACACATAAGAGTATGGAGAGCACTAGTGAATTGAAAACCCAATTCACTTGAACTAACTCTACCCAAGTGAGTTAAATGACAAAAAAAGTAATAACAATTACACTGCTATATGGAGATAAAGACGTTTAAATACCTCTGTGGTCCTCCACTGGAGGTTTTATCTAGCCAGTCTTATTTTTCGTGTTGTTTTACCAGTCTCTTTCTGCTGCCATCTGCCACCTCTTCCTTTGAAGCTGAGACAAGTGTTAACATTTGTAATATTCATAGGTAGAGGGGGCTGTAGTGATGGTTCTTAGCAGAGCAGTTAGCACGTCTCTGCCCTTAACAGTTAGCATATACATATGCAAAACACAGACAATAATGCTATTTAAAATACAAAAGGAACACTTGCTCAAATCCCCCTGCAAGGTGAAGCAGGGCTATGGACGGGCTAATCAGCACTGACTCAGCAGCATTCCCAGGGGAAGAGGAGAGATTAAATATCTTGAAAATCCTCCTAATCACCCCTTCTGATGGCCACAAAGGGTTCTTTTCATGGAGCTAATAACATGGAGACTTTCTATTTTAATCACCGATTTTTGGTCCGCACCTTTTTTTTTCGATGTCGTACCTTTGGCTCTCTTATTTCCCTTTTTAAATATGATGAAGTTTTCCTGTAGCTGTTACTTTAGTTTAACCTTTTCGCCTTTGAAGAGAAAATCGATTCACTAGAGCAAACATTAATTTAGATTCGGAATTATTTTAGAGACTTGCCATTTCCTGGTAGCCTCCATTTTTGTAACTGGGGAAAAATATATTTATGCTGGGGGCAAGGAATGACAGTGTATCCTCACACAGTTATTGACTAAATTTTAAAGAATGGTATTTTTGCAGCACATGCAGACTGTGAAATAGCAGCACCTGGTTTATGTTCTCCTTGTAAACAAGGAACCTGTGTATTTAGGGAATTTATTTTATAGATGCCATCACAGCTTTTTGCTCTTTTGACAAAGCCTTCAGGGAGTTCCACAAATCTTATCTCAGACAGGAGCCAGGGAGGCTGCCTATGTCTGCCAAGATTGACCTATGCCTGGAAGAAATTGTGGTGTCTGTGCCCTAAAAGGATGTGTTCCTGTGCTGTGGCATATCTGTGCATTTTTTGCACCCCGGAATGAGTCACTGGATGTGATAAACACAACAGAAAACAAGCTAAAGATCAGTTACTGGTTTGCAGGGAATTTAACTGAACCTATTCACTCCTGTTGTGTGCAGAGTGAGGTTTGAGCAGGATGGGCAGATGGATAGAGCCAGGTTAGAGGCTGTGCAGTGAGCACACGTCCCAGCCACTACCTGTGGTGCCATGTTCCTTTCCATTTGCAGTCTCCCTTACGTTTGAGCACCTGCTGGGCTGCCACAGCACCTACTGCAGATTTCACTTGGTTGCAGACTTCCTATGCATACTTACTTCTCCATGTATTGCTAACCCTTTCCCTCTCCTCCTCCAGTGAGTTTGCCTTGGCCTTCACCAGCAAACCCAAGATCCCTCGCACTCCTGATGGGCAGAGCAGCAGCCCTAGAAAGGGAAAGGTCCCAGCCATTGCCCCCCAGTTCTCTCAGTCTGGACCCAACAAAAAAACCATCCAAGCTTCTCAGGATCATCCACAAGGAGCAGACAGAGTAAGTAGAACATGTCATCATTCTGTCTGTCATTCCTTGGGGTGGGAAAGGAGGAAGCATTGTAGAAACTCTTCAGGAATGAAGTTGTAGCTACAAATGTGCCAAGAGTATATGACATTGTACTTGTCATCTGCAGGATGTACAACCATGTAATTATATCCTGCCGAACACTGCTCCTATTTCCAGGCTGTCATGTGAGCAGTTAAAAGACATGCTTTTTCCTGTCTCTGGGTGGAGAAAGTGGCCCAAATTCTCAGAAGTTTTTGGGGGAGCTTATGAGTCTCAGATTAGACCTTCTCTGGATGTCATCACAGTTTTTCCTTTTCTTTAGACACTTGCTCATCCCACTGTGTAACTTGAAGTCGGATCCCTGGGTGTGTCTACACTGCAGCTGAATGTAGAGCAGATGTCAGGCAGTTCAGGAGATGGCTCAGGGCAGCTTGGTAAGCAGAGAGCCAAGCACAGTGTGCTGCTCATGGCAGTCTCCTTTCTGCTGGAGACTGGTACTCTAGAACCACATGGCCGTGCTGTGGCCTGCAAAAGTTTATAACAAGTACTTCATCTGTGGGGGGGTTAAGAAGAGAGGGTGGCTTTGACTTGAGGATGAAAGAAAATGATGGACACTTGCTTTGAGCCAGGCAACACAAGCTCAATACAGAGGAGAAATTGATCTTGGATGCTCACACATCAGTAAACGTGTGGTGTGTCAGCTGTGGAGTTTTTTTGGGGGTGGAGGGGGAAGAAAGGTGCATTCTTCAGTAATGAACAAACTTTTTCCCAGGCATGTGGATAGGAAAAGCTGGATTCAAATACAACTTTGTGTCCATCATCAGTGAAAATGGCAGGAGCAAATGCATCATAACAAATTTAGTGATGATTATTTGATCACAATGCAACATCAGCTCTATTCTTTAGCTCTAACTGTTACCTTGAAACATTTGACAAAAACATAGTAAGTCAGTACCTTCCCAAGAAGCTTGAAATGTCTGTATATCATTAGCTACTCATTACAGATACGGAAAATAAAATGAAGAGAATTTAAATAACCCAGTAAATCAGTAACAGAGCTGGAAAGAGCATTCTGAGCCTTCTGTGTTGCTCATTCATTGTTCCACACAGTTGCATGTGCAGAGAAGTGGTGTGGTTTCGTTCAGGGAGTACAGGTGATTGGAAGGGAACGTTCTTGGTGGTGAAAGGAGGTTTTGACCTGCTTCAACACTCCTGTGCTGAGGTAATGCAGCTCTTTCAGCTTTACCTTTGCTGCATGTGCCCCGAATTTTACCTCTGACATCAGTGCTCTCTGTTTCCTGTGACAGCAGCACTGTTCTGCCCTGACTGGATGTTGTGGTAACACCCAAGAGTCTGTCCCTGGTTCCTGTTTCGGTTCATTTCCAAAAGCATTGGCCCATTGAAAAGAAGCCCTAGGAAGAAAGGAAAAGCACAGAGAGAGAGAGAGAGAATGTGTGTGTGTGTGTGTGTGTGCGCATACAAAAAAAATCTTCTGCATGTTCTAATTTCTCCAGGGCAGCTTTACACTCCTGGGGAGCGTGTCCTAGGAAAGATGTGACATACCAGTGTTGCTTTCAGGAGGCTCTGGAGCAAGATCCCTTTCCACTGGCACAGTGTTAAATGTATTTGATTTTTAAATTGCTTTAAAGTAGATCACTTGGGGTTCTCTGTGGATTCAGTATATGTGCTCTGTTAGTCCAGATACTTGAGTTTTTCTAACTTTTATTGTTTTATTTGTTATACACTATACCATTTCTCCCAAATTTTTCACTTGGGACTCCAGGTTACCATTTTCTATCTGTCCACATGTGCCATGAGACAGTGTCAGCAATTGAATGTTAAACTCTTCCTGCTAAAAACAACAAATAAATTATTTTGAAAACAACTGATTTTCCACTCACTCTGTGTACATGTACGCAGCCTTGTTTTCTGCTGTCAAAGAGCACCTATTAGTTATTGTCCATCCTGTAGAGGCTTTCACACGGGTGTTTATAGGTGGGAAGAGTTACATGAAGGTTGTAAGGACCTGGTTTTTAAAGGACTAAAAAGGGCTTTAAGCACCTGTGCTGAAACTTGAGGTTCTCAAAGGTAATTCTCAACTGTTACTTAAAGGTGCAGGGAAGGGATCTGAAGCAAGTGAACCCCTAATGTGTCCCTAGTAAAGCTCTGTGCTTACTGCTCCTTTAATTTCCTGGCTGACTCATCCGTCATAAATGGTACCAGATGCACAGATACCAGCAATCAGTGGATTCCAGCAGTTGCTGCCTCCCATTTGCCTGCTGCATAGATATGTAGGACTTTACATATCAAGAGACTCTGTTCCAGTGGAAGATTAATTTGTGGGTTTCTTGGTATTTCCTGAGCTTTTATAGCTGATGGACATGATGAGAAAAAGATGACTTTCTCATTTTACTTGATGCATTCACTTATTTTAGACGCACATTTTTAGCTTGATTTTAGTATTTATTACAGGTGTATTTTCTGGAAACAAGTTCATTTTATGTAAACCTACCTGAACTAGCTGGATGGCCTCTCTTGGAGCAGGGAGTGTGTGGAATGCCTGAGGAATGCAGAGGAAGCCCAGGTACTTAGTGCAGCTACAGGCCTGAGGCCAGATTCCTGCTCGAGATGCAGCTCCTGCTGTTAGCTGAACTCTAGAGCAAAAGCAAGCTCCTCTAAATAAACACAGCCATGCTGGGATCCTCTGTGATTTCCACTTCCAAGCTGGCACAGGGATGACACTGGCAGCATGGCTGAAATACAGGGTTCCACAGGGAGCATTGGCACTTCCAGATTTAGACCTTTTCAGCTGTGCTCCATGTGGACATTGTTGTGTGGTTTAATCCACTCCGATCCTTATTCTCTGTCTGCTCCAGGCAACTCTGCATGGGCATGCTGAAGTTGTTTGCAGTGTACCAAGTTCTGTCTAAGGCATATTGGAACTAGGGCAGTACACAAATTTCTACCAGAAGAATGGGGAATGTTTTTTGTCAGGAGTGCAACTAGGCCCTAGTGACGCACTTTCAGTTCTTTCAATATCCCCTGAAAAGGGGTTGCCATAAATACATTCTGCATTTTAAGTTGCAGCATCACAAGTTAAAAGTGCCTTTCTGCATGCTTTTTGTGATGTTTGTGTCCCTGTACAAGTTGAACAAGTGTTGCCCTCAGGCAGCCTCTGTCTTGTAATAAATCCTGCTTTCAGCTGACAGACTCTTTCTCAATGTTTTTCTGCAGGCAGCCAGTCCTACAGGAAGTGAGAACAGTTCCTTTCCTCGAGAATCACCTGTCACATTGTTGAAGGACAGAGCCAGCTTCCTGAAATGAGCTTTACTGGTGACCTGCAGAGGAGAGTGAGGTTGTTGACACTGCAGACCTTGCACGGGCATTCGGGATTATCTGATGGGATGCCTCTGTGGTCTCTAAAGCTGGCTAAGACAAGGGCCTTGTTATTAGAATTAGAGGTCTCAGCAGCAGCCCAGGACTGACATGGGAGATGGATATTCTCTGATAATTTACTCTAAAGTGATATTGCCACCTTGAGAAGAAACTCTTGCTCTCTGCCTTCTGTGTCAGAGTAACTGGCCTTTGGAAACAGAAATCTAGGCTCAGCCCAGGAGTCTTACCAAGCAACTGTATTTTTTACTTATTGCTTACTGAAGCAGGCTGCCAATTGCTTTTTTTAAAACTTTGCTTATATGACCGGGTTGGGAGGTGTCTGTGTTCAAAGGATCTGTGTGAAGGGCGTCAGTGAAGGGCAGTCCTGTGTGGGATGAGATCTGTATGGCCTCCAGACCCTGAAGAGAAGGTATTTTATCAACTTCTGGTCGACCTGTAGCAGATGCAAAACACTGTTACAGTGCTCAAGGCAGCATCCATGCTCACCTCTGAGGTCTTTATCTGCAGCAATTACTCCTATTCCTTCTTTCTGCATTTTTTAAAATTCTATTGTTTAACATTTGTGGAATGAAAGATCTCTTTTTTTCCACTGGAATGGAGAGCTTTGCTTCTTCATTCATAGAAGAAACCATGAGAATGTGAACAGATCAGAAGCAATTTTCTCTTTACATGTAGCTGTGCTCCATCTTCTTTGGTCTTTGTTGCTTTTTTTATGTTCTTCACTTCAGAGCAATGACTGTTTATGTCTTTGTGGAATTTGTGCTGGTCTTTGGTGCATATGAAGTGCTGGCTAGGCAAGAGAGATTAGGAATCCTTTCACTAAATAAAAAGCAGCAGTTAGTTCTGCCAGTGAATTACAAAGCTAGTGCTGTTGGTTGTTCTTTCTTTCAACAGAAACAGTGACCAGGAAACACTAAAGTCTTCACTGGGGGTTGGCTTTTTAGTAACAACCCCTCATGTGACAGCTGTTAGGACACATAAATGCAGTTTACATTGGAACTTGGCTGCTGCTGCTGAGGCAGAGATGTACAAAAAGCAGACAGTGTATTTGCCATAGTCAGACTTCAGAAACAAATATTTTAATAAGTATGAAAACAGGGAAGGTAACGCTTTGGTTTTGGGGTTTCACCTTGAGAAACAAACAAGTGGAACACAGCCTGAAAGGTAAAGTAAATGTTATAGTGACACTGCCTTCCCCTGAAGTAAAAAGTTGTAAAGCCATTTCCATTAAGTCAGAAGAAAGCTTTGTGCTTTTGACATGAGGTTGAATTGTGCCTCTTGTTCTGTGGTGGCAACTGAAGAGCCAAGGCCACTGATGTCATTGCCTCAAAGCCACTGAGATCAGTGATGCTGTGTCAAAAGTCTGCAGAAAGGGCTCCCACACACAAGTTCAGGAAACTCCTTTGGATAGTCTTTAAATTGGAATGGGAGTGTTTTGTAGGATAAGACCTCCTGTAGCTTAAAATCCAGTCATTTCATGTGGAAGTTACAATTTACTACTCAGTAGCCTGACCTAACACCAAGCAGGCAGAGTAGGGATGTTGCTCTAGCTCAAACTACACAGGACATGAAGTGACTACAGGCACTTGATCGCCTCTGTCACACAGATCCCCATGCCAGACAAAGAAGTCACAGAAAATCTCTGACTTGTGCTTATTAGATTTATCTGCCTCCTCTCAGAGCTGATAAACACAACTAATGGAAAAATGTCCTCTGGTTCACAAAAAGGCAGTAATGGAAAACACCCATAAAAGTTCACCTCGTGGCTTTCCAGAGTAGGTAGAATTTCCTCTGAAATTCTGGTTTTTTTCCAGCACTTAACATCAACAGCCAAATTGTTAACACTGAAGTGCTAAGCAGTTCATTTACATACATGAATAACACAGAGTGCTCCAGTAGCTGAGTTTTATTTACAGCAGTGCTGAGTTTCATGTTGGATCTATGTTATGTTCATGCTAGATCTGATTCTGTAAGATGGAGAGCAGCTTTTGAAAAGCATTGAGAGCAGACTAATTTTT
>VXBB01024216.1:66894-102295 GCA_013399915.1 Illadopsis cleaveri | reverse complement strand
TTGAGGAGGGTAGAACAACAACCCCAAAACCTCACTGATTTTATGAGTTGAGGTAAAAATTTCACCACTCCTTGCCAGACACCCAGAGGTGGCTGGTAGGTGTGGCAGCTGCCCCAGCAGATCAAGATTCATGAAAACTAAAATGCATCTTGCTGAGCTGGACTGAAAGGAACGAACTGAAGTGTGTGTGCTTGTGTGAATGAGGATGCTCTGTTGCAATGCAGAACTCTATATGTGTCTTTTCCCATGTCCTCTTGGCTGTGTGAGTATGGAGTTTGAAATCCAAGACTATTTTTATATTAATGTCTGAGAGTCTTAATTTTCCAGATGCCTGAGAGAAACTATGGATGTGCTTAGAAATCAACTGAACAGTAATTTGAGAGGCTGAGGAAATAACATGTCCTCCTTTCCTCTGTCTTATTCACAAAAAAGCCCCTGTGGTGGCTTTTCAGAAGATTTGAAGCTAATGAAAAATGTCAGTTCAGCCTTTGTTCATAGGACTCCACTGTTTGGGGCAGAAAGGTCCCTGAATGGAGGGCAGTAGCACACTCATAGCAAATTCGGCACCTCACTCTGAAAAGTTGTTGGGTGTCTTTTGTATATGCCACCAAGAGGCAACTGCTAGATTCAACACCCTCCTGGGAAACAGGGGCAGGGGAAATTGCTGCCCCGGTGGGAGCAGTGTGATAATGACTGTCATGTCTTTCACAAAAAGCAAATAAAATTACTGCAACCGACACACAGATCTGCAAGGAAAGTTTTTCCAGGACCAAAGTCCTACGTGGTGCTGCCATGCCTCTTGGATGTAACTACTGTATTCAGTGTCATTTTGTTTATGCAGAGGGTTATTTGACTATGTGTTAAGTCTGTTGAAGTTTGCATAGAGGGCTCATTTTCTCTACTAGTGGTTTAAAATTATCTTTCAGTGACTAGATAAAAATGCTCCTAAAGCGTTTTTTTTTTCTTCTTTCTCTTTTTGATATATTTGGTTTGGGGCTCATACAACATTTTTGTGTGCTTTTCTTTACATTTCACTCTGGTTTATTATTGACAAATTCTGTCCCCAACAGTTTTTATCTCCATCTAAGTGGGAAACACAGCTCCCTCCAGTTCACCCTGGCCTGCCTCTGCAGAGGTAATGTTGTTTACTCAGAAGTGTTGTGAAGCAGGCATGAACCACTCATTGTTTGTGGTCTCTCATGAGGAGAGCCCAGGCATGTGGCATGCTATTAGTGACACTGGATTTGGTGTCAGAAGTATTATTTCTTGTACAATTTAAGTGTGTAAGGGAAGACAAGCAAGGAAGTTCTCTAGAGGGAAAATATTGCTGTGATGGGGAGGGACAGTGGTTGCTTGGGTTGGCTTTGAGTTATCCCTTTAAACAAAGTGTCACTAATCTTTATAAATCATGGAGAAGATGGCAGTGCGGAGATGAAAAGCTCTGCATGGTGTTCATGCACGTCTTGGTGTAGTGGTAGCAGAAAAGCAAGTGTGCTGCCTTCCTTGCAGGTGTTTAAGTATATCCAGACTTACTGTTTAGCTAGGGGCCTGAATTTATCTTTGAGACAGAACTTCCTGGCAGTTTGGACCATCCTCACGTTTGCAGTCTGACTGAATACTGGAACAAGCACTTTCCCAGGAGAGGAAATGTGGGAGAGTTGGGGGATGCTCTTTGCTTGAATCTAAGGAAGGAGTGTGTGCCCTGCCAGGCACCCCAGACACCTCCTGTGCTGTGTGAGCTCGAGGAGGTGTGTGGGCATGGCAAGCAGAGAGGATATATATAATTATAGCCTTGCAAACCTGCACTGATCCTGTGGGAACCCAGCACCAAAATAGCTCTGTGACTGAGCCATGTGGACTTTTCTTGGCTAGGCTGCACTTTCCCAGCCTATTCATAGAAATTGTGAAAGGAGGGAGACTCTTGAGAGTTTATTGACAGGTGATAAATAGCAAGATGTTTTGAGACAAACAAAACAGACTAAGACCAGACTGTTCTGGCCAAGTTATGGCAATCTGCTGCTAATGGACTTGAAAAAGAAACCAACTTCTGGGTGCAGAACATAGAACATTGTCCTACTGTGTTATCAGACCAGTAATTCTGTAGCCTGACATCTTGTCAGGAGTTGGGATCTGGTATTTCAAAGCAAGTTTCCTCACAACTCCAGGCTGCTTTCTACCCTGCAGTGACATTGTATTCAGTTACAGCATCATGATCCAAATTTCCACTTTTTGAGGACCTGGTGCTCTCTGAACAACAGGCTCAGTGGCACACCCTAGGACATCTAATAACTTTCGGGAACATGTCCTCCTTTTGGTACAAGTTCTCTCAGCAGTCCTTGGCATATGGTCCAAGTTTCCAAGAAACTAGGGCAGTAATTGATGGCAGTGAAAGTGAGAATGCTTCATATAAGCAGTAGGAAATCCAGGTGACAACTTTAATGTTTTGTTCTTATCTTCTTCAAATATGGGAAATGCTGTTCTGATATAATTTGAAGTCAACAGATTTGGGGAGTGTCAGTTATTTTTTTCACTTTGCATGTGAGTGACGTAGCACACATTTAATTTCAAAAATGGTTTTCAAGTACGCCTTGCTGGCTTTCATCTTAAAAGATTTTTAAAGTGTTACTTCGTTTTATTTGTTTTTCTTTTAATAATGCAGAGAGCTAATTCTTCTGAGTAAGCAAATAAACAGGACAAATAAAAAGTAGGGGATACCTGAAACAATAAAGTTTATTCTGTAGATGTTTAAGGTGCCTTTTATATTAGGCTGTAACTGACAGCTACAAATGCTGAGGCCGTTTGAAAATCAGACCACCTGCGGAGGGATTTTAGGAGTTTGAGGACACCTCCCTCTACTGATCTCAAGGAAAAATTCTGGCCTTTGTAGATGCAGATTTAGTTCTCCTCCTGTGAAGACTGAAAAAGTCGAGCTGGAGTGAGGATGGGATGAAAGTGCTGGAAATAGCAGCTGTGTGCCAAGTGATACAGTTCCTCACTTGGGCTGCCGTGTGCCGGTCTGACTGTCCGAGCCCTTGCCTGGATCCGGCTGACTGTTGGCAGAGGTTGAATCCTTCCTGAGAACAAATCACTTTATTGTTTGTGTCTGCTCATGCAGTGCCTTTTGGGAGCGTGCTTCATGTTGTTGCAAGAAGCAGAACCATTAGCACCAAATGAATTCTTTGTGAAACAGCAAAGTCTCCCTGAAATTTTTACTCTTTTCTCCAGCAGCTTTCCTCCAGGATCAAATTTGCAGTACTGTAGGGAACTGGCTCTTGTTAAGCAGATGAGGTTTTTTTCTTAATTCTGCAGATAGTGGCTTACCATGATTTTCCATGAAACTGCCTCCTTTCTATTTCTTCCTCATACAAGTGAGCAGCTGGGCAATGGAATGTGGCAGCTCTGGGACTTGGAAAACAGTTCTGTTTCAATTAAGCCTCTTCCACCCTCAAGGCCTGTGGAAACTGGGCTATTTGAAACAGCTAAAATTTCCACCCCAGCTAACTGTACCAAAAGCTCCATGCCAGGGAGCTCCTAGTCATGAGCCATCAGCTCAGGGGATGATCCCTGGCAAAGCACAACAGCAGTTCTTAAGGGTCCCATCATTCCATGCTACAGCAGCCATCCCTGTCCTGTTTGTGCCCAATTCAAGGGATTGGGTCTGTCCAGAGCAGCTGTATTAGTGTAACCACACTGCAGCTGGGGAAAAATAATGGATTCTGAGCCATCAAAACTGGTCCCATGGCTCATAGTCAGCCTCGGTGCTTGTGCGACACAAGACCCTAAGCAGCTTGGCCCACAATTAAGGCTTTTAGCCCCTAACACAGTAGACAGGAACAGCAAGAAGATTTTGGCTTACTTCTCCCAAAATTCAAAAATTGGTCTGGTTGAGACCTTAGTCGTGTGCCTGGAGCTGACCTGACATTCAGTGTCATCATCTTGCACAAACTCAGGATCTGGCCATTGCAGAAAGAAATAACTGACTTCTGATTTGTTTTCCACGTAGATGAAAAACTTTGAGTGTCTGAATGGCTCTTTCCTGGGCTGTAGTTTAGAACCTTGGCGTGTTTTGGGCAGGAGCAAGGAGAGAACATGGTAAGGCTGTTTCCTCTCTAACCCTTGTTACCCTGGTGACTCTGAGGTGGTGAAGATTCAGGTTTTCACAAAGCTGTGCTGAACATTGCAGAAAGGTGAGTGTGAGCCACTGTGAACTTCCACAAATCTCAGACCATGCTGGGGCTCCTAAGGTTCTCTGAAACCACATTTACAGCAACTAAAGCAGTGTCAGCAATTGTGTCACTGCCCAAGTAGCCCAGAAATGGCAGCAGTGAGAACCAATTTAATCTCAAGTGAATTGGCTCCTGGGTCATGTCCATGAACAGGGCAGGGACCAAGGCTTCTTAACCAAAAGCAATCCAGGTGATGTGACACCTTTCTGGTGACAGTAACACATTTGTATCTGTAAAGTCCAATCTGAAAAAGACACTTCCTTTCTCTACATCCCATTATTCTTATTATTTGTTCCTAGTGAGATGGAAATATCTCCTGTATTTCAACCCAGTCCAGCTTCCCCCAAGCAGCTCTGAGGAGGCAGCTACTTTCCTACAAGCACTTGCTCCTTGCTGGCAGCAGGGGATTGTTTAAACTTTTGCACAAAGCTGCTAAGTTTGTTCAGGTGCCTAAAATAAGTTTCAGAGGGAACCTCAGCACATTCATAAAAATCTGTCCCTTTATCCTGCAGCAGTGGCCTCTCTGAAGAGCGTCCTTGTAGTTTCCTGTCTCTGCTTCCTTCCCTCTCTCTAACTTTTTGTTTGGCGTGGGGGGGTTGCCTTATCTTTTCCTGCAATGGCAGTTATTCTGTGGGGCTGGATCATGTTCATGCATTACAGAGGCAAAGGAGGCTTTGAAAGATGATTGTCCCAAGTTGGAATTCTGCAAAACTGGCTGGATGTTTGGTGCTTGCTGGTTGTAGCCCCTTTCCTTTCCCCTGTACCACTGCCTCTTCCTGCAAACAGACCTGATCCCAAAAAGATCTCAAATTAGAGTCTCTGGTATTAAGCAGGAATTCCCCTCAGTTTGTGCTGGGGCTGATTAAAATCTCTCATTACCTCTACCTTCTAACGTCAGTACTTTATGCAAAGCCATTTCCTAGTAAGAAAAGTTCAGGGCAATCAGCCCTCCAGTGTTACCTGTCCAGAGGTGAGATCTCTGCTCTTCACTAGACACCCCTCAAACCATTTCTGGGCAGTAGGAATGGGACAGTGTGATAACAGATGATCTGGCATATTTTACTTCTTTCTACCGACACAGTTGTCCTGGGCAGAGAAGTAAGCTCTCAAGCTGCCTTATCTTCTGCAAAGCTGACTGGTCCTGCAGCTTGGCACAGGTACTAGTGTGACCCACGTGCTGCCTGGAATTAATTTTCTCTGGGCTGTGAGTGTAGTTTGTACTAGGAGTGCCCTGTCCTTGCTGGGAAATCAGCTCCTGGGGAAATATGTCCTTGCTTAGGCATGTGGGAGATGATGGAGGGGGTGTTACCAGCAAAACCTTTGGGGTGTGTGGTGAGTTAACCCTGGGGGATAGCTCAGCCCCACACAGCCCTCATCTGCTCTCCCCCTGCCCCAGAGCAATGGGGGAGAGAAGCAGAAGGGCGAAAGTGAGAAAATCGGTGCCTTGAGATAAAGATAGTTCAGTAGGTAGAGCAAAAGCTGTGTGCACCAGCAAAGCAAAGTAAGGAATTCATTACTGCTTCCCACGGGCAGTCAGGTGTTCAGCCTTTTCCAGGAAAGCCAGAACAGTTACTTCATCATGCATAACTCTTATTTGGGAAGACAGACATCATAACTCCTTCTTTCTCCCAGTTTTTATTGCTGAGCATTCTGGCACACTGTCTGTGATGTCGCTTTGATCAGCTGGGGTCAGCTGTGTGTGCTCTGTCCCCTCCCATTGTCTTGTGCACCCCCAGCCCGCTCCCTGGTGGGGCAGCGTGGGAAATAGAGCTGGCCTTCGTGCTGTGTAAGCTACAGCTACAACACCCCTGCCTTATCAGCACTGTTTTGGTCCCAGATCCAAAACACATGGCACCACATCAGCTACTAGAGAGAAAACCAGCTCTGTCCTGGTCCCAGCCAGGGCAGGTGTGTCTTTTTATTGTGCTTTGCATGGGACTGGCCACAACATGCAAGGAATGGAAGCACAGTACAACTCAGGAGAGGCAAAAGCTCCTCTGAGCCTAGCTGGGCACCAGAGGAACTGGGTGGGTGGCAGCAGGGGCTGGTGTGGGGCTGGCACCCAGTTACTGGACACAGACCAGTTAGAGAGTAGAAACTGAGGATTTTTCTGAACACTTGTGGGGAGATCTGAGAGGATGTGCATACAACACTGAAAGGAGAGAGGACTCTTGATTGTCTGCTCTGTCTCCAGGGAGTTGCTGGCAGGGACCTTTAACCCCTCAGCTGAATAGGATGGTGCTTGCTTTTCACCACTTCAGGAAAGGTTCATGCTACTGCAGCAGCTCTTCCAAGTCAGGCTGTCACTGCCTGACTATGCCAGAGCTGTTGAAGGCTCCTTTTCAGCCCTATGGATCAGGATATCAGTTTTTTAATCATGAAAAGCTTTTCTTCTGTGTCTCATCATGAATTGATGCAATAAATCTCTAACTGCCCCAAACGGCTGCTGCTGTGGCTGGCTTTCTGTGCAGACATGGGCTCTGAAACAAAAGGATGGGGAAAGAAAAGAAGCTAAAAACTCTGGTTTGCTAAAGTAGCACCAAATCAACAAGGCAGCTACATTTCAGCCTGGATTATTATTTCACCTATTTGTATTCAGGATTCTCTTACAGCAGCTCAAACCTGGAGTTCAACCTGCGTTCAGGTGTGTATGTACCAATTAGTTTGTATTAGGCTTAACCATAGAGAAGGTCATACAATAGCCGTGGTGCAGGAAAGGCTGAATCAGTATGAAATTGAAGTTGTTCCTGTAAAGATTCAGGAATGGAAACTTTACCATCACCACCATACCTGCTTTCAGAACTTGCACATCAAAAAGAAGTTGAGAAATACCTTTGTCGTGGACAGTTGTCTCAAATGCAAATGTAATAGTTTAAAAGTGTCTCCTTCAAGGGAGAGAGAGCTTTGCACCTGCCTCAGGGGAGATGGAGAGATTGCAAGAGAAGAGCAGGGGAGATATGGGGCTTCCCCCTGAGCCTCACTGGAGTGTGGGCAGCAGGACTGGGAAGCTGCTGGGGACCAGCACCCCAAAAAAGTAGAGAGGGAGTTTTAGGAGGGGTCCTATTTTGATCCTTATTGTTTGATCTGGGGGACCCATTTCATGTTGGTAGGGGTGATTCTTATGATCCCTTAGTGCTGTCTCTTGTGTTCTTGCAGCAAAATGAAATTATTTGGGCAGGGTGAGGGTGCAAGAACTGCTCTGTGCATAGGGAGGGTGCAGCTGGGGGAACAGTAGCAGTGTTGTGCTTATGGGGGCTGCTGAGATTGTCTGGAGACTTCAAATGTCAACATGATCAGTACTAGCTTCTTGTTTGCTTTTCCAGACACAGTTTGAAGCTAACATGCATGACCCTGAGGGTGAGAAATAGATGGTGTTTGTCCGGACAATCACTTGACTCCCCCACTGGTGAGGTTCAGGGGGGAAGCTCTTACATACTACTAACTTCACAGTGAAATTGAAACAGTTTTGATCCTGCTTCTACATAAACTTATCTCATGCTGTGCCCACATCAGCTAAGAGCTGTTACGTGGGATCTGACTTTTCCTCCACATCCATTGAACGTGCAGCCCACGCCAAAGACTGGGGCTGTGCACACCCAGCCCACGTTTTCCTTTGCTGTGCCACCCCCAGTTAATGGGGTGCAAAGTGCTAGTGCTACACATCTCATGCACTGTTCCTTTTGCTCTAAACCTGAACTTGCTTTTCCATGTTATATTGTTCTGTGTAGGCAGCATCTGGTCAGGTTTCTGTTGCATCATTGAGTTTGCTAGTATGGGGTTTTACTCAAACAATGTGTTCTGCCACAAAGGAGCAGGTTGGAGCAGGTTAGAGCTGTCCAGCTTGGCCGTGCAGGAACCAGTGACGAATAAAGCTCCATAAATACATTCTTCTGCCTCTCGCCTTCCTCCACACATATATCAATTGCTTTTCCAGATTATTGAGAAAAGAATCTCTGTGTTTCCTGGGTGTGAAATGTATTGGTTCTCCCTTTGCAAGCAATGAAGATAATGTTGCTGGCAGAGCTGTGGCTTGGCCCAAGGCTCTGCTGTGGGATGGGTGATGCCAAGGCCAGCGGGAGCAGTGGAGATATTTGCGTCAGCCCTGAGAGCAGATTGCTCCAGTGGGACCCACCTGGGACTCGGGACCAGCCCAGAACAGAGCTGCCTGCAGGGGCAGGGCTCCCCTCCTCCACTGCTGACCCCAGCACACAGTGTCCTGCAGGGCTTGGGCGTGAGAAATGTTCACTGGCCCTTCCTCCACTTCAGTAACACTAGGCCTGGGAAATGGGGTTCCTCTGGGTTCTAGAAATCTCGAGGCTCTGTATATTTTTAAACCTCATCTGTGAACTGTCCCCTTGTGGCTGCCACCACCCTCCTTCAGCATCATAATATCTGGCACAGCTACCATTGCCCTGAAAGCTGGGTCTTGTCCTCCCCACACACTCCTTGGGCTGTGCTAAGGGGTTCATAGGATCCATCCCCCTGCTCCTTAACAAAACGAGGCAATGTTGGAAGGACAACTGAGGAGAGAAGGAGTGGAAAAGGTTTCTGCAGCCTGGTGCAGCAGCACTTGCTCTATGCTCCAAGGCAGTTGGAGTCCGTGGGCTGTGCTCACCACAGCAGTGTCTGGTGACAAGACACGTCCTTCCCCTGGGGTGGAGGGTGCTGGTGTCCGCACACAGACGGCTTCACCCCACAGCCAGGAGTGCAGTTTCCAGGTGACCTTTCCCAGGTTAAGCACAGCTTGCAAAACCTCATGCCTCTTTCCAGGCTTATAAAACACACTCATTTGTTGTGGTGGTTTCATTTGCGATAGGAGCTGAAGAGGGACTTCACTGCTACCGAAACCTGGCGAGCGCACAGAGGGGAGGGCGGCTGTGATGCACATCTCAGCCCTTCAGCCACTGCATTCCTCCCACCAAGATTTTGAGATTTCCCCTCTCTGGCCTTACTTGTGGAAGAAGACAAACAAACCCTCCAAGGAGAAATGCCTGGGCAAGAGCAGAGGTTTGTTAGGCAGTCATTAGCAAACCCCTGGTGGAGATTCCCCTTGAGCCTAGTCAGCTGACTCTTGCGGTGTAGCACAGTCAGGGTTGTAGGTTTTTCCCATTAACCCTGTTCCCAAGCCCAGAGCTGAGCTTGGTGTGGGTCCAAATGCTCTACAGGTGTAAATCAGCACAGCTTCAGCTACACTGGTGATCCTGCCACACTGCCCACGGTGTGAGGGTGAGTGAGACCCCTTTGTCCCCATTGTCCGATCTGTGCTGAGAGCTGTGGTAATGGTGATCTCCCTGGACAGACAGAGGAATCTGTTTTGTCAAGGATTTTGGGTATTCTGGCAAACTGAGCAGAAAATGACAGGTGAAAAACACAGCAAGAGGCAGGAAGGAAAGAGGCAGAAAATATTCATGCAGTCTTATGCCCGGAGGTTGCCGCTGTGTTCGTGCACATCCCCATCCCCCATCGTGTCAGCCAGGGTCACAAGAGTTCACCTTGCTCCTTGTGTCCCCTGAGGCATGCATGCCTTGCTGGAGAGGCTGAGACATCTGAAAAGCCCTGGTGTTAGCTGTGGCAGCTTGGTAAGGCTCCTTTTGGGGTACACCTGAGCACCACCCTCCCCTACAACTCCATGCATGGACTTTCCCAGCCTCCAGCACTTCACCCCTCGCCATTAGACACAAGACTCTGGGGAGGGCCAGCAAGACCCCTTGCACAAACAGGGCCCAGTGCAGTGCCGGCGTTGGTGCTGCCCTGCTCCAGCCCGCTCTCTGCACAGCCCTGGCCCTGAGAAACTGCAAGTGGCTTTTCCAGCAGCTCCTCTGATGGAGGATTTTGCAACGTTTTCACGTGAGGGGGTGGTTTGGATGGTGATGCCCACCCCCCTGCTAGTTTGGGAGCTGGGCAACAGAGAAGCCCCTTCTCTGGCCCCATCCCCCTACAGCAGACAGAGCCCCGCTGTTGGTCAGAGGAAGTTTGGTGAAGGCAGAAAGGAGGAAAAGATTCCTGACAGGTTTCATCAGTCCCAGCCAAGAATGGTCCCATTAGAAGCTTGTAAACCTTTTTCTTCTCAAATACATCTATTTATTTATTTAACTGCTGGCTGTTGCTCAAAGCGACCCGGTCTGTGTGTCCATCCCATTCGGTCGAGCCTGTGCCTCATCCTGGCCCCGATGACTCCGGGAAGGTCTTTGGCTCCCCAGCCATGAAAGCCGCTCTCTCAGGGAGGGCGTGGATGTCTCCCCTTGGCCGGGAGCCTGTGCCGGCAGCGGGCGCTGGGGGGGAGCTCGGCTCGGCGGCGCTGGGAAGAAAGACTGGGACAGTGTTCGGGGCCGAGAGCTGCTGAAAGGGCTCAGTGTGTGCTGAGCGTGACTCACCCGGGCCGGAGGGCAGCTGGGAGCCGGCGAGGAGAGCGGCAGAGAGCTCCCGAAGGAGGGGCCGGCTTCCCAGGGAAAGGTGGTGAAATGGATCTCATTAGCTTGGAGTGGAGGCAGAAGGGCCCGAGGAAGGAGGGAGGCTGGGAGGTGGTGTTTCCAGGAGTGGAGGAATTTGAGGGAGGCTTGCATCACACCTGGGTGTCTGCAAAGGGTCAGGGATGAGAACGGGAAGGGGGCAGTGGAGGCTGGGTCTGTCTGCACCCAACACTGGACTTCCATGTGACTTTGGGTGTCAAACAAAGCCTGGGGAAGGGCTGGGAAAGCCCTGGAAAGATCCTTGGGGTCCTTGAGAGAGGGAGGTATCTCGTGTCACATTTTGGTGCCCCGAGCACTGGCTTGCAGGGCTGGGGCTCCATCCTGGCTGGTGTAAAACATCCCTGGAGCTGCTGGTTTTCTTTGGTTCTGTTTGGCTGTGCACTTCCCAGTCTGGCTGACACACACCCAGGCGGCTGCCAGGCTGTGCCAGCACCTTACACATCCCCAGCATCAACTCCTGGTCCCCAGGGATGTCACCTGCAGTGGCAGAGCCAGGAGGTGGCTTGTCACTTCCTGGAGTTGCTTCCAACATTGCTCATAGCTCTGGGCAGTCCCAAAGGGAGAGTGGCTTCCTGGTGGTTCCAGTGAGGACCTCTGTGCCTGGCTGCATGTGAGATGAGAAGCAGGGAGGGATTTCTGGTTTAGATTGGATGCAAGCATATATGG
This sequence comes from Illadopsis cleaveri, assembly GCA_013399915.1. Classification (NCBI taxonomy): domain Eukaryota; kingdom Metazoa; phylum Chordata; class Aves; order Passeriformes; family Timaliidae; genus Illadopsis; species Illadopsis cleaveri. Next base: position 90,933 of record VXBB01024216.1, on the reverse strand, counting down.
GAAGGTCTGGTTTTATCTCAAAAGCAAACAGCTCTGCACATGGTGGTGCTACCACCCAGAGAGGTCCCCCATGATGTGTCTGAGGGTTAGGCATGTCCTACTGTCTTCCAGAGGCATCATGTGCTCGTGTAAGACACCAGCAAGAGAAGAGTAGAGGCCCCTTGAGGTTCAGCTTGCCCCTGTCCTGGAGCCCACAGCTGCTGGGGAGAACAGGAGGGGGCCACTGGTGCAGAGTGTGCAGAAAGCGCTTGCAGTGGTGGTTGATCAGGAGATGCATCCTAAAGGGATATGCTTTTTAATGGGGATTTAGTGGACTGGACTGTGAGGGAGTTGAACTTTGGTGAACAGTCAGACTAAGATATTTCCCTTTAGCACAAATAGCCACAGCCCAAAAGCAGAGGGTCTCACCAGTGAGCAAATGGGAGGGCAGCTGATGGCTCTGGGCAGCCTGGCCACATCCCTGTGCCTCTAGACCTGCAGAAAACCACCCCAGAGGCTGGGAATAATCCTATCAACTTACTGGCTGACATTTCAGGGCTAGTTCACCCACCACACCTCTGGTTTGTTGATCTGTGGAGCCCCGTTGCTGAACTCTGCAACCACGTGCTCGGTGTTGGCACCACGAGATGCTTGTGCCAGGGAGTGTCCCTGCCACCTCTCCCCAAGGACTGATGGGCTTTCCACCCTGCTCCTTCCATGACTGACGCCCAGTTCTCTATCCTTCCCCACCTCTCTCTAGTGTTGGGCAGATCTTCAAAGCTTTGGCCCTGCAGTAATGACCTCTTAGGGTGGTGCATTTCTGTCCTGTTGTCACCAGTGACAGCAGGAGGATGAAGGGAAAGTAAACCATGATGGGGAGCAGAGTGTGATGATATAAATGGGCTGGAAGGACCCAGGAGAGCCATCAGTTTGTCCTCCACCCTGAGCAGGAGCTGGTTTCCCATGGTGAGGCAGGGACCAGGGCAGCAGCGGTGTCTGGAGCCTCCCTGCACCAAGACACTGGAAATGCCAGAGCCACGGAAGCCCAACGATGGCGCGGGGCTGTGGCTGCGCCTGCTGTGAATCAGGGAAGGAGCTGGATCCATGCATTAACTCACTGGCCATCCCAGCCCACAGCATAGAATGACTTCACCGTCGGGTGAACATCCCACCATGGAAACCAAACCTCAGGAATGCGTCTGGGTGTGCCGACTCTCTTCTCCTCTCCAGAGGGCTCTCTTATGTCTCAACTTCTCCCAGGCTAGCAAATTGCTGTTGTCACCTCTCCCACCAGCTCCCTGAGCTGGGCTGGGGAGCAGTGCCCATGCAAGGGTCATCCCCTGTGCCCAGCGGGTGCCTGCCCAGGGGTGGCACTGCGGGCACTGCCCTCCCTTCGTGCACACGCGGAAGTAGGGAACTTTGCCATGGCTTGAGTCCAGCAGCCCCAGCCAAAGAGGGGAAGTCTGCACTCCATATGCCCTCCTTTTCCCTCTCTCCATCTCTTCCTGGAGACTGATCCGCCAGTGGCTGTAGCAGAGCCCAGGTTTTGGTGACGAGCAGCAACAGAGTGATGATTAATGCTGAGCAGAGCCACAGAGCCAGGGATGTCTGAGTTGTCTCTGCCTCTCTCCTAAACCAATTTGGCCAAAAAAGGCTAATGTTAGCATTTCTGCATCTGCCAGCCTGGGAGGGGGCCCAGCCAGAGCTCGGGGTCTCAGCAGGCATGTATGGGGCTGTATGTTTTTCCACTTGGGCTGGAGAGGGGCCGTGGGCAGGCAGCCACTGGGCTCAGGTGACTCCTGAGCCGCCCTTTCCATCTGACTCATGAGAGATGTCGTGAGTGCTTCTCCTGCCCAACGGAAAACACGTCTCCTTTGCAGCTCATGGCTTCTGGGCCCATGCCAGTCCCCAGGCAGCACAGCTTCCCAGGGCTGTGCTGGCACCTGGAGCCCAGCTCTTGCCAGGCTGGAGCAGCTCCGTGGGATGATGTCCAACCAGGGCTTTACCTTCAGGCTGTGCCCATAGCCAGTGTGGCAGAACAGTCAGGGTGGCAAGGGCTGGACAGGCCCATGGTCCCCATGACGGGCAGGAGCACCTTTGCAGGCAGATCTCCTGGTTTCACTGCTGGCATGACATTGCTTTCCCAACATTACTGATTTCCTCTTCTCCACCTCATTGGAGGGTCCAGGATGGAAGTGATTGTCCTTCAGCACCAGGACAGGTCTTTCCCTTCCCAAGGCCAAGCACCCCATCCTCCTCCTTCCTTTCTGGATTTGGGCAGCATGAGAGTGTCTACCACCTCAAACCCCACATTCACATCCTCTAAGGTTTCTCCATCTTGTGTTCTCATGGGCTTTTTTCAGTGCCTGGATGCCATTCTACCATAGGTTCTCAGGAAAAACCCAGACCCTGGGGCTTTCTGCACAAGTGAAACTGAGGCACGCTGGGAGGGTCAGCACCTCTCGCTGGAGCATGTTGGGCTAGGAGAGACAAGCCAGGGCCTGTGGCTCACTGTGCCCACCCTCAGGCTGTTTGCATCACCCCCCAGAGCCTGCCCCCTCTGCGCCCGCTGCCCAAGCTGCAGCATTGGGCTCCCCCGGCAAGGGAAATGTTTTCCCTTTCCCCTCCCGTTCTGCTCGCCAGCAGCGAGTCCGGTTTCCCCTGTGTGCTGCTGCCAAGCGCCTCTGGAACCACTGGAAAATGCATAAAAGGCCTGGGCAAGGCTGCGGTGAGGGTTACTCGCAGTCACAGCTGGATCCAGCTGCTGCTTTAAAGCAACAGCACAGCCACACAGGGCTCCCCCAGGACACCCAGGTGTCCCAGAGGTTTCAATCCCATGGGAAGAGAAGGCAGCATCCTCACTGGGCAGCCCTGTGGCTGGAGGGGGCCTTTTCACTGGGGAAAATGAGCAAGGGACAGCTCAAGGGCACAAATCCTTGGGGGGGTCTGGGCCTGGGGTTTGCTCACCCAGGTTTGCAGAGTGCTTCCCCCTGCCCTGCTCCTGTGGCTCCTGGCAAAACGACCAGGTGAGCACTTCACTGCCAGTCCCAGCTGCATCCCACGGTTGAGTCTGCAAAGGGCAACAGCAGCTTGAGGACCCCGGAGCAACGGGGGCAGGCCCAGCCATCACCCTGCAAAGCAATTTACACTCCTCCCCTATCTTTGGAAGAAATCATGCAAATCCCAGAGTGTTTGATTCCAGGCAGGACAGAGGGTGTGGCTTTCAGCTGTGGCTCAAGGTGTTTTGGCAACCCCCAGTGTTTCAGTGTGTGAGATGCTGAGGCTGATGGAGTGGGATGGAGCAGCTGGCTGTGGGAAGGCAGAAAACCTCCTCCTGCATCCTGGGAGCCAGCGTAGTCCCGCTCTGGCAGAGGCGCTGGGATGGAAACAGCCACGGGGCACTGGGGTTAATGAGTAAAATAACCCCCACCCAGGGTCTGGTTTATGGCCCTGTTAGTGTGGGCGAGCAGAAGGAGCTTTCTGTGGGGGCAGATGTCTTTCCTGGTGTCCCACATCATGGACTGATGACGTCTGCTCCACCTACCAAGATGCAGCAATAAATCAGGTTAATAATTAATCCCAACTGCCTGGGGAGCCTTCTCTGGAACTAAGGCACAGCCAGGATGGTCACAGCTCCCAGTATCCCACGTGCGAGCCACCCTGATGGGCGCGTCTCACAGGATTGCTCTTTGCCATAGCATCATGAAAGGAGTTCAGAAAACAAACATGGAAGAAGAAAGGAACATTCCCTGTCCTATCACATCCAGGATGTTTGCTCCTGAGTGCGTGCAGAGTCTTGATGTGGTGTGAGTCTGGCTCAGCCAAACAAATTGCAGCCTTGACCTCCCTCCCTGCCCCAGGGTACACCACAGGTGAGTGGTTTAACAAAGAAAAACCTAAAAGTGTGACCACCCCATGCAGCTGGTCTTGGGTCAGGCTGAGCCCTTGGTCCTGCTCCAGGCACTCAGAGGTTTGGGAGAAGAGGGCTGGTTTGTGTGTCTCCGCAGGGCAACGGGACCTTGGCTTGTGTGGGAAACCCAGCCCAGGGACCACAGTGTTGGCACAAGTGGTCAGGAGGTGTGAGAGTTCCTGGAAGAAGAAGTGAGAGTTTTTTCTGTATGTATAATTTGCTGGAATGAAAATAAATCAGAAAACAACACTCACACACACCAAAGAAAAAAACGTATCAAAGAAACCAGTGCAGCTTTCCCCAGTGAAACCAATTCCAAACCATCAGTGGGAAAACACTGGCTGGGTCAATCTGCCACTAGCCAGTCTTCTGGGATTACATAAACTTCATAAAAAAAGCTCACTTCTTTCTTTGTACTATATTTTTAAATGAAACATTTTAGTTCAGGTCCACTTTGAAATTAAAAGAGGATTCTTGAAACAAAAAAAGCATTGTGGTTCACTTTGAGAACATCTAAATGAGCCACTTGGGCATCACCCCAGCCCTCACCCTTTCCCTTAACCCAGACAATGTCCTGGAGCCCTGTTTGATGCCAACTCCAAAGCCTTGTTGTCCCCACAGGTTGCCCCTCCACATCTCCAGCAGTGCCACCACTTGGGATAATGCTCGGGTGGGGGGTGAGTGTGTGGCACTGAGACTGGGCTCGCTCCAAATGGGTCCCAGGAGCCATCAGATGGCTGCTGCCAGCAGGAGCTGGTGTCACCCTGGTTGTCACTGAGGTGTCACTCAGGAAGATCCGTGCATTGTGTTCCCTTCTACATCCTCACCCAATGCAACGACAGCATGTCCAAATGCTATTCCTCACAGGTGCCCTGCCAGCTCTCCCAGGGCTGCAGTGCCCTGGCACGCCTCAAATGTCACTGGTGTTGTGCAAGGCAGAGGAACTGGGCTTTTCCATGCCCAAACAGCACCTGTCACCCAAGAGCACTTATCCAGAAATCCGCAGCTCTGCTCACAGTGCCAAAAAGGCACCTGGTGCCTCCAAATTTCAGTCTAATGGCTCAGACCTAAGAAATGCAGGTGATGGGTGCTGCAGAGAAGGAGGGGCAGGGCTACCGATTCAGCTGCTTTGCTGGAGGCAGGGCTGGGCAGGAATGGCAGGGATATGCTGCTGGCTGAGTCTGCTGGAGTGAATAAAAATATTCAGGTTTCTCTTTTTCATGTTTCATTCTCAGCGGAGTGGTTGTGGCTGCTCATGTGAAACCTGTTCTTGCTGGGTGCTGGAAAGAGGCAAAGGGAATGTGTGTGGAGTAAGACTTTTTTAAAAAAATATGCTTTCAGATGGATTTTGTTCTTCCTGCTGCTTTTCTGCTTGCGCAGGGCAAATCTGAAGAGCTGAAAACTTGGTTTTGTCCTAAACTTTTCTATGTAATGATAAAAAAAAATCATAAACAATTCTGCTTCATTTTCAAGTTCATCCTTGAAACAGGAGCTGGTGGTGCCAGGGATGCCCAGGACTGTGTTTATCCCAGGCATCAGAAGCCCAGACCTGACAGGATTTAAGCCTTTAATGATTAGCAGAGGTAAAGCTTCGTGCAGCCATCACATCTCAGGTCTGCCGTTCTCTCATGCAGTTGGGATGTGCATCTTTTTCCCACAAAGGGGAAAGTAGGGGGTTATTTGAGCCAAAACCCTCCACAGCTGCATGGAATCATCTGGGAAGTCCTGTTCTTGCAGCCCTACAGCTTTCCTGCAGGGAAGCAACCGTCAGAGAGGTGGGCAGCTGAGAGCAGGGCTGGCACAGCTCCCTGCCCCAGGCTGCCAGGAGCCCTCCTTACCCTACAGCAGTGCCACTGCATGCAGGAGCAGCACAGCCCTCAGGCTGCACCATGGCCAGCCCTGTGCCTGGCTGGATGTGCTGATGCCATCATCCACAGAGCCCTGAGAGACTGTCACACACCCACAACTGCTGGGTGCCCTGGAATGGCAGCAGCCACCCCGGGGCTGTGGTTCGGGATTTACTGCAGCTCCCCTCGAGTGGATGCTGCTATCCCTGTCCCCATCATGGCCCCAGGACAAACTGTAAGGATGAAATAAATGGTTGTTGTGATCTCAGGGCTTTCCTGTTCACATCCCTTCGTGCCTGTTTGTGCAAGGGCCATTCTCCAGTGAGGTCCTCCTCCAGTGTGAGCCCCTCTGTGCAGAGTGGGGTGAATTCCCAGCCATGGGCTGGCATGCACCTACCATCCCTTGTGCTGCAGGGATGAGGTGAGTCCTTCTTACAGCCTGTTCCGGTCAAGCTGATGCTCAGTGAATCTCATGATCATGATTTTCTTGGGGCCATGAGTGCAGCAAATACAAACTTTCCTATAGGCACTGGGAACAGGCTAAAAAGGAATCAGGGAAGGTATGTATGGACTTTTGGTGGTGATAAGGACATGGGATGCTGTACAGCTGGTGCAGCCTGTTTGGGCAATGTTTCCTGGGGATCTTTCACAGCCCCCAGGACACAGAGCTGCAGGGCACCTGGGAAAGCAATAAGCTGAGATAAGGAGAAACAGATCTGGAGAAAGCAATGCAATCTTCCTCCCTAAACTGAGCTGGACGTGGAGTTTTCTTGGTGCTCTTTGAGTAGCAGAGGTTGTGTGGGTCCGTCTGTATGTCCAGTCTTGGAAAGAAGAGCCTTTCCCATGAGAAGCTCAGTGTGTCCAGGGGGTTGTGAGAGCTGCAGGAGACCCTCATCACTCATGAAAAATGCAGAAGAGCTGTTCAGAAAGGGACTGGGATATCTCTGCTGGACAGGAAAGGAAATATTGCAAATTTCCTGTAGGCTTCCCAGCCTGGCTTCATGGTGGACATGAGCAGCTGGTGAGATTGGGAGGGTGACAAAAAAGGGAGATATCAGAAATTACAGGGACTGATTTTTATGGTTGAAAAACACCTGCAACTGAAATGTTACATTTAAAAGGAAGGTCTTTAATCTGCTTAATGGACAATGGGATGTCCCATGCTGATAGGACTGTAGCAGGAATGCTGGTGAAACTGTATCCGAACCAGGGCTGAAGGAACTGTTTGGAAGGACACCTCACCTGCCTGTGAGATGTCCTTTCCTATTGGAAATTTGACCCATGAGTGGTCCCAGCAGCGCAGAGAGAAGCGCCCGGACCGCGGGCAGCCCGGCCAGCAGCGGAGCGGCCGCCCCGTCCCACTCCCAGCATGTTCCAGTGGTGAGTGATCTCCGGGGAGCGCGGAGCCCAAGCCCCGCTCCTGCCCCGCTCCCGCACCGAATCCCGGTATCCCTGGCTCCGCTGTCCCGTGTCCTCCGCTCCCACTGCTCGGCACCGCCGTCCCGANGTCCTTTCCTATTGGAAATTTGACCCATGAGTGGTCCCAGCATGCCAAGCAGGCACCTTCCTGCTGCAGCAATTCCCCGTCAACTCCCTACACCCCTACACCCCTGGGTGAGCTGTGGGTCCCAGAAATATGCGTAAGTCCTGGATAGAGGACTAGTGGATGCCTGGTGAGACTGGGGTCCTGGGCAGAGTATTGGCCCTTGACAAGGTGTGGAACCTGAATGCGATGTGCGTCGTGGGGGAAGGGTGGGTCCCAGGAGAGGTGGGGATCCCAAGAGGCGCTTTAAAGACTCTGGGGCAGAGCTAATGCACCCAGAGAGGGCAGAGACACAAGGAGCCGGACTAGGACACCCCCGAGTCCCCAGATCCTGGTGACTGTCTCATCAGCAGCGGGGAGGGTCCTCAGGGAGACGTGTGGGGTGTCACCCTTAAACNTGGGGAGGATGGGCATGGGGAAGCGACTGAGGACGGAGTTTGTAATTTGTCCCCTGTCCGTCTGTCCCCATCCCAGGAGCGACCTTCCCACCACCGCGGCTCTGCGGGGCTCCCAGGCGGGGTCTCCCTAGCCGCGGTACCCCGGGGAAAGCTCTCTGGGGGTCCGCTGCCGACACAAATTTCTCTCCATCCCGGGGCACCGCAGTTCCGGCCCGGCGGGAGGCAGGATGGGGGCAACGGGCAGGGGCGGCCGGCTGGTGTCCCCCAATCCCTGGGGATGCCTTTCCCAGTGTTTCCCTGAAAAGAGCTGATTTGTGTGGTGGGGCTGGGGACAGCAGGACCTCCAGCCCTGCCCGCTGGGGTCCCTGTCCCACGGCAGCGCCAGCTTGGGGGAGATGCCCTCGTCGGGGGCAACACCTGGGGTTTCGACTCTTTCCTCATCCCCAGAGGCGTGTTTTTACCACCTTGTACTTAAACCAGTCGACTTTTATGAGGAGGGAACGCGTCTCCGGGCACTCTGCTGGCGAGATGCGGCCCCACTTGGTGCTTGCGCCCATCTATTGCACTGGCTACTTCTGGGGATATTTGGGTGCTACTTGTCCAACATCTGCCCCTTTATAAGATCCCCTCTCCAAATCCTTGGCATTGCCAACGGACAGAACTCTATACTGGCGGTGCCTCCAGTACTGGGTCTAATTGAGAGGCCAGAAAAAACTCCTACATAAATAGATAGCGCTGGCGGATCAAAGGGGTTTTCACGTGAGTCCAAAGTGAACAGAACAGGGATAGAAAGCCCCTTTCTCCCGGGGCCTCATCTGCCCTCGAGCATCAACACCTGCAAGGGGTACTGGCCACCTCTAATTTGGAGTTTATGTTTAACTGCCTGATGGCGAAGCCACCTCACAGGGGAAGCTTTTGAAGTTTCCTTGGTGAATAAAGGGGAGGAGGAGGAGCGTGTTAAGACCTTTTCAAAGCTCTCTTGATGGCATCAACACCAGCAGTTGGGGCAGACATACTTGGCTGGCACCGATGTGAGCCCCCCCTGTGGCTACCACCCCTGGACCCTTCAGTGCTGAGTGTCCTCAGCTCTTGGGGACACCGTAGGGACTGACTGGGGGCTGTGCCTCAAAGAAGGGTCCTGGGGCTTGGCAGGGTGACTTCTCTGCGATAGCAACAAACCCAAAGCACCTCCCTTGCCAATGCATCCCCAGAGAGCAGGAGTTACTTTTTCTGTACCTAACGTACTTCCCTATCTGAGGAGACCACACAGCAGAAAGACTCATGATCCGAAAAGATGCACAAACAACTGTTGCTCTTTTGCCGCCCAAATTCTTGGTTTGATATGGGAATTGTCTGCAGTTGTGGCTCAGGGTTCTCCTAGTCCCCATTGCTTTCCTGGCAGTGCAGAGACAGGGTTTCTGCAGGGCAGAGGTGACTGTGGGGCTCCTGGTTCCTCCTGGACCTGGTGGGACCCCATGGTTTGCGGTCAGATCAGTAGGAAAAATCCCAAGTAGGTTCTTGTAACAAAGCAGGAATTACACTGGTGAGAACTGGGAAACAGGATCCACTGAAGGAAGGAGGAGTAAGTTTCTGTGCAGTTGTGCAACACCTCACCTACAAACACACTCAGGCTACTTGGCCTCCACCTCTTAATAAAAGCTGGAATTGTCCCCTCAGGTCTGGTTCAGAACCTTCTCTCTGGACCCAAGGAGAGTAATGGGAGTCAGTGCAGCCATGCAGCTCCTCTCTGTTAGTAAGTCAAGGCTGGGACCACCTGTGCCAGTTAGTGACAGCCCTACCTATACAAATTTTTACAGTTTTCATCTGTAATTTCCTGCCCTTTGGCTTCTGGGGAACTTTTAGGCATCCTTCAGGCTGGGTATTTTATTGTTTGTTGTTCTTTGGTGGCAGAGAGTGTAAGAAAGTGATGGGACAGGACTGGATGGGATGGGCTTGATGCAAATGAAATTACTATACAGGGGTGACAGGGGTTGTTTCTGCAGCAGTGCCGGGTATGGATGAGAGGTTTTAAACATTGCTTGGCTGTGCTTGGAGCAAAGTTGTATTGGAACTGAAGGGTTTGTAAGAATAAGTTCAAAGCTGTGCAGGCAGGGCTGGAGAGGGTTGAGGGAATGGTGAGATCTAATCAGAACTGCTCCCTCATCAGTCTCAGATGAGTGGCCACATATAAAACCGGATGAGGAATATCTATCCATTTACCCATAATTACTTATTTCCACACTCGCTCCCACAGTCCACACTAGTGATCACAGTTTTCCCACGTTGGGCTCAAAAGTTCTTTGTGCTTCAGGGCAAAGCCAAAGACAGGAGCTCCTGAAAGCTCCTGGTTCCTGTCTGGGATTCCTGCATTTCAGGGTGAGTGGAATCCTTGATCACAGTGTTGTCTGCTGCCCTGGGGAATCTGATGACTTATGGGGTGTCCCACCAAGGAGGTGTTTTAGTGCAGCCTGAGGCCCAAAATTCCAGCAGCTTCACGGTGGTTCTTATCACAATCCAGTCCCTGGATCTAGGAGAGTTTCATGGCTTTTGTGGGTTTTTTTGTCTTATCTGGAAAATACTTGGGTTAAATGTTTCAGGTTTCAGCCCCAAGCTCCTTCTCTGGATTGTCCTGAAGTGAAGGTGCCATCTGCCTACTAGAGATGATTTTGGTTCTTTCTGGCTCTGACAGGAGCAGGGGGCTGAGGGCTGTCCCCAGTGATGTCACCTAGGTTGAGATGTGCTTCTGACATTAAGAGGACAGGCACAGGGGTGTCCTGAGACCAGTGCTACATCTATTTCTGTCAGCTCCACAAACCCAGTGGCAGGAAAAACGGGTCCAGAGACTGTCAAGCACCTTCTGTCAGAGCAGAGAGAGATGAGGCTGCCATTGGGAAGCTGTTGGGAGTGGAGATGAGGAGCTCAGCTGCCATCCCCCCATGCCCAGTGCTCATCTGCACAAGGGAGTTGGCCCAAGGTGGTGGAAACACACAGGCCTGAGGCAGGAGGGTGTTGGTGCAGATGTGCAAGCTGTGGAGCAAAGCTGAGCACTCAGGAGCTGTTGTGCAGCTGGGCAGAGAGGGCAGTCCCCCTCCTCTGTGGCAGTGGGATCAGAAACTCACCTTTAGCTCTGTGGAAAAGCAGGCTGGGGAGGAACTGTGCATCAGTAATCTCCAAGTGCAGACTTCCCGCAGCCCCAAGGACCTCAGGAGGATCCAGCTCATTGTGCTTCATTTTCAAGATCATCCTTGAAACAAGCCTGTCATGAGCTCCACCCAGGGTTTGTCCCATGAGCCAGCAGCTTCCCAGGGCTATAGGTCTGCAGCAGAGAAAAGCAGCAGGATGGCCCCAGGAAGAACTGAGTTTTATCTATTCATGCCCTGCACACTCTGGACATGCAGACACCTGATCTGTCATGGGCTGGGAAAAATCTGTCCACCCAATCTGCCCTGCATCAACTGCTCCTTAACACCACAAAGGAAGAGCTGCCAAAATACCCAGGAGTGCCCCCAGAAATACTGGTTCCCAAAGTGGTTGCAGGGTTAGGGATGTCTTTTTCCCACTGAACTATGAAATTTGACTCAAATGGATTTTTTTTTTTTTTGTCCTGATGTGCCATTCTGAAATGAAACAGCAATGTTGACTCTTGTGGTCTTCCCAGCTCTGGTTTCTCAGTGCTGTGTTACCTGTGATGCCAGTCTAGGCCATGGATAGTATGTCTCTCTTGGAGCTAAGGCTTCGGTGGAAAATATAATTCCCTCTTGCTCTTGTCCTAAACTGCAATTTTCAGATGGCTGAAACAGCAACTTCCCTTGGGACTTTCTTCTGAAACAGCTGCCTTGCTGAAACTCTCACCCTGACTTCTCTCTCCCTCTCAGCCCATTTTAATCTTCCTTGTGAACCCTTCCCTGATCCTAGCACTGGGGTTATCAGATGACACTGCAGCCACCCCCCACATACCTTGTGCCTGTCCCTACAGTGAAGTGTGGCCCCAGGGGCACCCCACAAGCAGGATACAGCTAGGAAGAGTATACATGGAGGTGTCCCACAGCTCTTCCCACGAGGTTTCTGCTCCTCAAAAGGTGATGAAACACAGATAATGAGCATCCCATGACTTCTAAAGGAAGTGCTTTGGCAGACAAGCCTCTTGAAGCCTGTAGTTTCTTCTCTTTAATTCCTTGTTTCTTCCTTTTAGGAAGAAGAATATCTACAAAACAGTTTGTCTCTCCTTCTTGCTAATCATTACAGTGATGGTGCTGCAGCGTGGAATGGCCCCAAACCAGTTCATGCAGGGCCAGCAGCAGAAAGACCTGCCCCCTTCAGAGCCCTTGAAATCACAGAAGAGAGACAACACCTTCTCCATCAGCAGCACTTTCTGGAAGACTTTCTCCAAGAAGGAGAAAGCTCCTGTGAGGGAGGAGAGCATGACGGCAAAGCAAACAAAATCCTGGGATGTCACCACTACCAACTGCTCAGCCAACCAGAACCTGAGCAAGGTGGATTGGTTCAAAGGGCTGGAGCGCAACTTCCAGCAGTTCCTGCTCTATCGGCACTGCCGCTACTTCCCCATGCTGATCAACCACCCAGAGAAGTGCAGCGGGGATGTCTACCTGCTCATCGTGGTCAAGTCCATCATCACGCAGCACGACCGCCGCGAAGCCATCCGGAGGACCTGGGGCCAGGAGAAGGAGGTGGAGGGCAAGAGGATCAGGACGCTGTTCTTGCTGGGCACCGCATCCAAGGAGGAGGAGAGAGCTAACCACCAGAAATTGCTGGATTATGAGAACCACATCTATGGGGACATCTTGCAGTGGGATTTCCTGGACAGTTTCTTCAACCTCACCCTGAAAGAGGTCCATTTCCTGAAGTGGGTCGACATCTACTGTGACAACGTCCACTTCATCTTCAAAGGCGACGATGATGTGTTTGTCAGTCCCAGCAATATCCTGGAATTCCTGGAGGACAAGAAGGAGGGAGAGGACCTCTTTGTGGGGGATGTCCTCCACAGAGCCAGGCCGATCCGTAAGAAGGAGAACAAGTACTACATCCCCAGTGCCCTCTACAACAAAAACATCTACCCACCCTATGCAGGGGGTGGAGGCTTCATCATGGATGGAGCCCTGGCCAAGAGGCTGCATAAGGCCTCAGAGACACTGGAGCTGTACCCTATCGATGATGTCTTCCTAGGGATGTGCTTGGAGGTCCTTAGAGTGTCACCTGTTGGGCATGAGGGCTTCAAAACTTTTGGCATTGTGAAAAACAAGAACAGCAAGATGAACAAGGAGCCATGTTTTTACCGGAGTATGTTGGTGGTTCATAAACTGCTGCCTCCAGAGTTGCTCCGCATGTGGGACTTGGTCCACAGTAACTTGACATGCTCAAGAAAACTCAATGTCCTTTAGCTCCATCTCTCTGGTGAGCTGAGACTGTAGGAGCTGGGATAACTGATCCCTGATCTGGGGTGGGGTGAGCCTTTGCTGGTGGCACACAAATCCTTCAGGGGCACTGCCCTCCAGGGTGAGGAGGGCAGAGATGCTGTGCTGATGGACAAGGTTTGCAATACTGTTTGTTCCTGTACTGTATTGTGGTTCACGTATCTCCAGCTGGGTTGGAGGTTGCTGAAAAAGAGAAAAAACCCAACAAAACGCGACAAGTCTAGCACAAAATGGAGAGGGCAAAGAGGTTTGTGCTCTGCTTTAGGTACTTCCTCCACAGCAGCATGAGGAGTGGAGGGATGGAGGGAGGCAGGGAGGGATGTGGCACTGGCATTTTTTGGAGATGTTCAGGGTCTGGCTATCCAGGGAAGCTGGTTCAAGGGAGTTCAGCTAATTACAAGTGCATTGGCCCCTCCCGACTCAAAAATCATGGGATTTTATTTGTTATCTCAAATTTCTCCATGCAAGGTTTTGGTAACATTTGGTTTTTGACCTTGTGTGCATTGGGTTCACCCCCACCAAAGTCCTCTGTGTCCCCATATGCAGCTGGGGAAAGGGGCTCTTCTCCAAGGCTGGCCCTCAACAGCCCTGAGTCCCCATTAGGGTTTCAGCCTGGCAGTCAGGGGACTGGGGTCCTTGTCCCTGTCAGAGGGTCCCAGGCTACGGTGGCTCCCAGCACCAGCCTGGGCTGTGCTTGGCTCCCCAGCCCCTCTGCAGCCTTACTGTACATGTCCTCAGAGGAATGCACCCAGCTGAAATTCCTCAGGGATTTGTTCCTCCTGGCAGGAAAGAGACTAGGCCAGCTGCCCTTGCTTGTGGCCAAGGAAGTGGTGGAGAAAACTGGTGGTCCCCCTTTGAGCGCCCCAGGGATTTGTCACTTCTGGGACCCTACTTCCTGGGCATCTTATGGGGTGCTGTGGGGAGACCTTCCCTGTGCTGCACAGGTGCCCTCGTGGCTTTGCCTTGCAGGGGACAACAATCCCAAAGGCCCTGTGTGTGGCTGCTTCGGGTTCAGCCCTGGTTTGTCAGCAACTGCAATGCTCCAGGGTAGTTTGGAGACATTGGTTCTGCTCTGCCATGAGGAGCAGGGCCCAAGGGAACAAAGTGGAGGAAAGCTGGTATTCCACATTTGCTTCACTCAGGGTTGTTGTAGTCTTTATTCTACAGGCTGAGATGCAGGAGCATGACAAGGAATGGTGTCACAAGACACGGCCTTTTTTCTTTGGGCTGAAAGGGCCATGAGCTCTCGAGGGGAGCCCTGGGTTGGTTGCTTTGGTGGAAACCACCCAACAGAGAGACATGTGGCCACACAAGGGCCACGGATGCTCTCCAGCCACTGACTGCAGGCATGAGCAAAGCCACAAGAATGTGCAAAGCCACACGCACTCACACCTGTGCTCCCAGGCACAGGGTCTGCACACACAGATGTCCCTGTGTGCAGGGCTGGCATGCCAGATGTCCCTGTGGGGGTGGACACACACAGCCACATCCATGGCCCCCTGACCACGCACAGCGAAACACGGGCACATATGCCCTTACTCCCTCTCCCTCTCTGGTGCCAGACATTAAAAGGAAAAAGTTTTTACTACCTCAAAGGTCCCCCTGTGCAGTGCCTTTTTTTTCCCCTTTCTCTCTTTTTCTTAATGTGTTTTGGAAACTGGCCTGTTTCATTTATTCCAAGTATATTCCCCAGGTTAAAAGACAAACTTAAAAAGGGCATAAACCAGTCAAAAAGGGCACCCACACACCAAGCCACACCACTTTCAAAATGGCCCTGCTCAGATGAGACGCAGATTTGAAGAGGAGGAAGAGAAAGAGCCAGTGCTGCCCAAGGCTCAGCTGGTGGTGATACTGTGAAACTGGATGTACAATGCTCCGGGTGCGTGGAGCAGCAGGGCAGAGTCCTGAGGGCATTTTTGGTACCTGCTGAGCTTAGGCAGCACACAACTCTCTCCTTTTCCCCTCCCTTCCCTCCTTCCAACAGGAGTGAGTTCAGAAACACTTTCCAAATTGATACCTCCATAATTTATGTCAGGTACAGTACTTTAGGCTGTACATTTATCCTGGATGCAGGGTCAGCTCTCGCTCTCTGTAGCAATGTGTACAGTGAGCCAGGGGTGTGTGCAGACATCTCTCAGTGTTGTTCTTCACTTGGTGGGACCTGTACAGAGAAACCTTGTAGAGTTTGGTGAATATTCTAGTTTCTAAATAAAGGTTAAAAGAAGAAGAAAAAAAACCTACAAGTCTTCACCTCTTTTAATTACTAGTGAGTTTCTGCTGGGAATGAAACCTGGCAAGGGGCTACTGCGACAAAACTACTCCTTGGAATGGGTATCTGGACTACTACAGGCAGTAGCTGCCCTGTTCCAGTTTGGCACAGCTTCCTTGTGGAGCCTGGAATGGTAACAAGGCTGGTGGGTATTTCCTTTCTTTCAGGCACTCCTCCACCTCCATTTCAAACTAAACTTCAGACCCTCCTGGTGCCCTGCAGGGAGGAACTTCTCATGTCAACCTCTGTGGCAAAAGCCACCTCAGCAGGGTTGGAAACTCACTGGTTTTGAGCACTCTCTCCTTGTGCAGGAGATGGGTACCTCTGGTCCCTGTCACCCTCCTCACAGCATGACCTTGCTCACTTCCACAGCCAAAGCACCACCACGGGGTAACACAATCCCTGGTCATGAGGGTTGAACCTGGCTGGGGTGAAGGAAAGCCTCAGCTGAACCCCTTGGTCTCACCTTGGTGTTTGGGCACCAGGGGGCTCAGTTTCCAGGGCTGGCACCCAGCTGGGTCACTCCCAGTGCTGGGGTGCAGACACTAGCAAACGGGACCAGGACATACTGTATTTGGCCGGCTGGGCCATCTGTCTCTGGGGCTGGCTTCTCCAGGGCCCCAAGAATTTCATATGCATGGACAAAATGCAAATGCTGAATGGATGCACTCATGGATATTCCTGGCCATACACTCTCGGGTGTGACCCCACGCTGTCACATGCCCCTGTGTGGCACGTGTCCGGGAGTGGAATTAGGGCCATGTCTCGGTGTGAAGGGGTCAGGCCGAGCGCTCCCCACTCCCCTCACAACAGCCCCGTCCAGCATGGCGGGAACCACGCGGCGCGCGGGCGGCTGCTGCCCCCTAGCGGCCACGCCCGCCCCTGCGACCATTTGCCGCCGGGCCGCGCGTGCGGCTCCAAAATGGCCGATGGCGAAGACACACGGCACACAAACCCCACCACCCTCCAGCTGAAACGACACCACTGGCTTCGTTTTAGCCACAAGGAATGGACTTTGGCAAAGTGCTCGATGTTGGGAAGCCATGGAGAAGTGGCCACAGCAGCTGCAAAAGCTCAGCAGGGCAGGGAAGGTCCCAGCACCGGCACAGTGGGCCAGGCAGGTGGAACAGTCTGTGAGCACAGCCAGAGCTGGAAGGCACTGGCACAGGCCAAATACCAAAGGCCAGGGCAGGACCTTTCAGCAGGGCAGGACTAGTAGTACTGCAGGACCTTGTGCCCAGGAAGGCTCAGCTACACAGCCCTGCTTTCTCTGCCCATGTTTTCTGCACCCACAGGTCTGGGAAAACCACGTACTCCAACAGCTGCCACTACAGGGCAGCACCCCAAGCCTGGCTAGAACTGGCCAGTGACCACTGCCACAGGACTGGCCAGGACTTAGTCCCTTCATCCCCAGGCTGGTGCCTGACCCGGTGGGAGGAAGGGCAGCAGGCCTGAGTTTGGTTACAAACAAGCAGTCAGTTATCCCAATCAAGCAGCCACTTATCCCAAACCCTTGTTTATGTATTTGCTTCACACTTAGAAGCAAAAGGAGGACAATTTGGAATAAAGAATAAGAGAAAATGCCTGTAGGAGAGAGCAACTGAACTGCACGGCCTTAGTACAAGATCTGATTTACTTTGTTTAAAAAGAAAGTAGAAATGCAATTGGCTAGCAAGCACCATCACAGCATCTTCAGTTAAAAAAAAAAAAAAGTAAAATACGGTTGTGGTTACAGAGCTTACCTTGGCTGTCATAGTCTTCTCCCCTACTGCCTAACACAGCACACATACACTGCTGGGAGCTGACACAGGCTAGAGCAAAGCAGGACAGGATCTGCTGCTGTGACACCAATGACCTTAACCCAAAGAGGGAAGGCTACATACAGCCTGTTCCTCACAGCCTTGGCTTCATTTAGTGGCAGAGAAGTAACACGAACCAGTTTAGGTCCTTTAATCTGTCCAAGACAGGGTGCTGAAGCACAGATGATAAAACATTCTGCATTTTTACAGCAAAAATGCTACAGAAGTTTATAGGAAAAAAAAAAAATTTTGTACATGGGTAAAACATTATAAATTCAAGACAACTCACAGACAAGGGGTAAATTCCCACATCTACCACTCTTTGTTTTAAAAAGTTCATTTGAACAGGCAAGCAGTCAAAATTGCTTGCTGTCTCTTCCTTGAAATGAATATTTTATCTTCCAAGTGGCTCACAGTACTGCTTCGCTTCTTGGAATGTCCTCCGAAGGCTCCGCTAAGATCAAAGGAGAATAAAAACCCCCGGAGTCCTTTCAGATAGTCTTGGAGAGCAGGAGAAGGGAAAGGAAAGGGAAAGTTTATTCAAACTTGATCTTCTTCCCTTGTGGCTTGTGATCTCCACCTCCTCCTCTGCCTCCTCGGAAGCCACCTCCTCTGCCTAGAAAGAAAATTATTGTAAAAACCAGAGTTACCACTGTAGTATTTATCATATATATCTCTATATATATGCACACAAATATATTGCAGTGGTATATCTATACCAATGCCCTTCCAAACCTATCTTGGCACAGGACAGAAAATAAATTCACATCCAACGCTCTGTGGTAGCTCCACACCATAACCTCAAGAATGGCACACTCCCTCCAAACAGAACCATTTGCTTCCTCTTACCTCCAAATCCACCTCTGCCACCACCTCTGCCACCAAAGCCGCCACCTCTTCCTCCTCGGCCACCTCCTCTGCCACCACGACCACCAAATCCACCGCCACGCTGAAAGTCACCCTTTGGCTTGGCAAAATCGAGGATCACTTTGTTTCCATCTATCTCTCCATCTTCCATGGCTTCTTTTGCTGCTTTGGCATCTTCTGCAGAGCTGAAGTCCACAAACCCAAACCTAGGAAACAGGTTGTAAAAGTCAGTCATTCCACGAGCTGCAGCACCACCTACAGGTTCCCGACAGAAATCTTTTCGGAATCAAACACGAGCACTTCTGCATCCCACAGGATGTGTCACTTGTAGGACAGCAGTGGCTAATCACAATCGATGGAACTCCACTGTGAGTTTGCCACTACTGAACAGTTAATTTTCTTCTCGTGCGAATCCATCAGCTGCCACGGAGATTTATTGGCAGGAAGGAGCTCATTGAGAAGAGGTGAGAAGTAAACACATGCTGCCCTCCAACCAGTGGACCCAAAGCTGCGTGTTCTCCGCTCCCACCCTATTTACCAGTTTCATAGAACCACCAACATAAGCATGAGAAACACCCTGCATTGCAGAGATCAGCTAAAGTGAGGTGCTCTGTAGCACCTGAAGCTAGCCCAGGCCATGTTTAACCCACCCTTTAGATGATCCAGTGTCTCTGTCTGTGACTATTCTTGCGCTTATTGAGCCTTCAAATGATTCTCTTAACGTCTCCTCTGTGGTGTCCTCCGAAAGGCCTCTGACAAACAATGTTTTGCTTTGCTCTGTGAAAAGGGAACACACTCAGAACTCACTCAGCCTGAGCAAGGCCACCTTCAGTTTCATAACATCACATCCAGCTTGCATTATGGGCTCCCAGAACAGCTCTCAGGGATAAAGGGGTGGGTTTTAAGGAACAGCTCAAACACCTGAAATCCATGAAAACTATTTCAGGACTGCAGTTAGAGCCTGACATCAAAGGATAAATTCAGTTTGCCCTGCTCCCTTTTTAAAATAGATGCCTGCACCTTTTAAACAGTAATAACTGTACAGACATTGCTGGATCAGCACTTGACTATCTAGAGGAATTTGACAACAGTTTCATCAGCATTTCAGATAATCAGTCATCATATCCAGCACACTTGCTCACGATGTTTGGCATAGTTTTTTTTTCCTTTAAAGCAGCCCCAGATTTGCCTGGACGGTGCCCTCCTGCCACAGCTGGAGATCAAACATGAAACACTTACGATTGAATCCTCCTCCTCCTCGTGCGTTGGCGTTCCCTTTCTGCCATGATGGTGAACTGAATTCCAGTCTGATCGTTCTGCCTTCGATCTCTGTGTTGTTACAGGAATTCAATGCCTCTCTGGCATCCTCAGCTGTGGCAAAATCTACAAATGCATACCTGTGTGGAGAGGAAGATTCCAGTCAGCCTGGGAGCAACAAGGGATTCCTGGAGGCAAGTCATTTGCAATGCCTGCCTGGGGGTCAAAAGAAAGGCACAACATACCCTTTAGGCCTGCCCTGGTTGTTCTGTGGCACCTTGATGGAAGAAGCTTTCTTAAACACTTCTTGGAGAGTCTCTTCTGTAGCAGCATATGAGAGGTTGTTGACAATCAGGGTCTTCGACTCTCCTATGGGGAAAAGTCAGTGCTTTTAAGTGCAAGTTTGGAGGAGGAGAGCTCTCTTCCTCTAGTTACCACTCTGCCAAGGTGTAATACCTGTTGTCCTTTCCTCACCTCAAGGTGAGGCACAAAGCCAAATCCAAACTTGTTTTATTCACTGAGACTAGTTGCCCCCCCCTTGTCTGAAACATGCAGTAAAGACATAAAATGCATAGGATGCAGAGCACAAGTCAGGCAAAAAGGTCTGGTATCTTAATTTTCTTGGAGTATTTTAAGTTGCCATACCCCCAGGAACTTCTGAAACAAGTGGAAATGAATCCTGAATGTCACCTGTATGCATGTTATCAGTATGGAAAGTACCTTTCTGATGTTCTTGCTGGCTCTTCTCACCAGTGAAGTCAATGACTACAGCACGACCCTCAATTTCTGTGCCCTGCTTCTCCTCCAGAGCTTTGTTTGCCTCAGCTTCTGTTTTAAATTCAACATAGGCCATCCTACAGCACAGAAAAGAACGTAAGCAAACACCTCCCTCCAGGAATGACAAAGTTTGAGAATGAGGGGGGGAAAAGACGTGGAAGGAAAATGCTGCAAAAAGTAGGACAACTAATGCAGCAGCAGGTTCCTTAAGGCAGACAAAGGACATGTAAGCTTATCAGAATATGCTGAGGGCTAAAGGAACAGCAAACACACCACAGCCCTCTCAGCTACACACCCTTTGCTGCTCCCGTCCTTGTTCATCACTATCCGGACTTCCAACGCATTTTCAAACACCTCCTTGATTTCATCCTCGGTTATGCGGTAGGGCAGGTTCTTCAAAAACAGCGTCCTGGCATCTCTCTCTGCAAAGACAAAATTACTTTCAGGTTACCAGCTAAAAATCCCTCCTCACCCACACTGCCAGTTCAGTGAGACTCAGCAAGTTGATCCAGCAAGCATTTACATTATCAGAAGTTGCAAAAGCAACTGCAACAAAAGTTAATGAAACTACTGTACTTCTCTTAAGGGCATCAAATTCAAAAAACAGGTTCTAAAGCTTCAAAAAGAAACACGTTTCTTCCTCAGCGCTCCCAATATGCTCTATTTATTGGGATCACATTTGCAGATATTCCAGTCTGAACTTGTGTATCTGTATGTAGGCATTTTTGAAACTCTTTATTGGGCCGTACCTTTCTTGTTTTCTTTCATAGTTTCCTTGCTCTTTGCTTTTTCCAGTTTGATTTCCAAACCCATTAACTTCTTTCCATTCATTTGGAGAGCTTTATCCAGATCCTCAGCAGATGAGAAGTCCACATAGCCAAACCGCCTGAAAGAACAGCATTCTTGAGATTTCAGCTGATCCATCTCTGGCAGCAGAGACCATAAACAGAAACCCAACACCAGAGAGGTCCCTGCTGGTCAAGTTTCAGGCAAAGTTAAATCCTCATCACTACCAAGCAACCACGCCAGCATCTTAAGGAGAACCAGCACCAACACACTTGCACCCCTCTGAACAAATCAGTGCCAAATATAAGAAATAAGGAGCAAAATTTTACTGATGAACTCACTTGGAAGCACCGATTCTGACATCTAAAACTTCAATATTCTTCTTCCCAAAGAATTCTCTGAGGCCAGTCTTCAGCTCTTCAAATTCCTTGGTGCAGACCAAATTTCCAACAAATACAGAGAAAGCTGAATTGGGCCCTTTAAAAGAAAAGATAATAAAGTAGGTTTTTTAAGGCAGCTTTTAGAACTGGGAGCCAGACTCTAGACAGCTTTAGCACATCAGTTTTTGCTCAAAAGTGACATCATATTTCAGTATTAAGTCCCTTATAATCATCATTTGTGCTAGGAAACCCCACCCCTGACATCCTGGACCTTCAGAGTGACATTCCTCATGCAACAGAGTCCAATCACAGTCCATCAAACAAGCATCATTTGATGATCCCACACCACTTACCATCTGTTTTCTTTTTCTTGGGCTCTGGTGCACTTTTATTAGCCATTTCTTTCTTCCTCTTTCCAGGTGCTTCCTTGACAGGTTCTGCGACAGAAAACAAAACAACACTGAAAAATACAGAACTTTTCCTACACTGAATCAACACAGGAGCAATAATCTTTACACCAGTCATACACAAGACCTTCTCTTGTCACTCAGCAGGCTGCTCCTCAGCACAAAGGACCATTACAGCACAACATTTTTGCTCAGGTATCTTTCCTGTTTTTGAAGAGTTATGGTCTCAAAAACATTCAAACTCACTTTCATCCTCACTTTCCTCCTCGGCATCCTCTTCATCCTCCTCCTCTTCATCATCATCCTCATCGTCATCCTCCTCATCATCTTCCTCATCTTCAGATTCTGCTGCCTTGGCTTTCACTGGTGCAGCCTTGGCTGGAGTGGTTTTCTTCACTGGAACAGGGGCTGTGTCCATGGCTTCATCTTCAGACTCTGAAACAAGATGAGCACAGTATTCAGACAGTTCCATGTTAAGCTCCTTTTGAAACTAAGAAAACAAAATGCTGTTAGGAAAACGTTTCTCATGCCTCCTTAAGTTTCTGTGTTCTCAGGAAAAACGTTTAACACAGTTAATTTTCACAAAAGTTGTCTCTCTCCCTCCAGTTTTACTGCATCAAAAAACCCCCCAATATCTGTTCACCAATAGTAAGTTTTACTAACAATAGGGAAATTAACACCCATTCAGCAAAATGGACAATAACAACCAGCTAAAACCAGCTGAGTACACACTGCCTCACTCCCATAATCCATTTAGTTACCTCCCTCCCCCAGCTCCCTGTAAGTGTTTAATAATAAACATCTTATACCATCGTCTTCTTCATCGTCCTCCTCATCATCCTCTTCATCCTCATCCTCCTCCTCAGACTCCTGCTTTGCTGGCACAGCTGCAGGCTTTTTGGCTGGTACTGCTGCAGGCTTTTTGGCTGCAGGCTTCACAGGCATTGGTGGTTCCTCTTCCTCATCTGCACCAACAGTACATCAAGTCTTTACTACTAAGGTTTAATGAATTTTGTCCAAGTGTTCAGGAAAGAGTAATCAAGAAACTAGGAGATGCTCTACAGGCTGTGTGTAAGGCAGCTGCAGCCCAAGCTCTCCTCCAAACTTCACCCACTGCCCACCTCTCATTCAAAACCTCTCTTCAACTTACCAGAATCTTCTTCATCATCATCCTCCTCATCATCATCTTCGTCATCATCTTCGTCATCTTCTTCTTCACTCTCCTCCTTCTTGGCATTCTTTCCATTTTTTGCTCCTTTGACTACGACAGCAGCCTTTTTAGGAGTTGGAGCAACAACCTTTTTGGGCTGTGGAGTAGCCACAGCCTTCTTTGCAGGTGTAACTGCCTTTTTCGCAGGAGTAGCAACTTTTTTTGCAGGGGTTGCAGCCTTCTTGGCTGGTGTAACAGCAACTTTTTGTGGTTTCTTCTGGGGGATCATCTGAAAGACACATTAGTGTAAGACTCATGCTGGCCTGTTTTAGCTACCATTACTTCACTATCAGATAAACATATGGCAACTGAAATCTAAAGCATATCCTTCTGACAGTTTCTGTTAAGTTACCTCAAATGCCCACCCTGATGAATCAATAAAGCTCAAAACCAGCTTTTTCATGCTTTCAAGAGCCTACTTATGGAACATCAAAGCACCTCTAAATTCTCTGGTCCTGACCCAAGACCAGTGATGTCTAATAGCATTCAGCATCTTGGAATTTTTACACTTGCACATTATCTGCATGTGACAAATCCCATATTGTTCATTACTAGGGTAATTAAGTACCCAGTTTCTTATCAGACTTAGGACAGCTTTAAGATCCCAGCAGCAGTTCCAAAAGCCTGAAAGTACAGACTTAGCAGCTGAGCTATTTTTCCCCATGCTGCTTTGGCTTTATAAAATCCAGTTTATTCTTTAGCCACAGTCTAGTGAGGAACACCGACTGTTTATTAATGTCCTGTTACAGTGTAACCCACAACCCTCATGACACTTCTGTAACACGCGCATCCTTTTGACTCCATCTCTAGATCAATCACCTCTTCTCCGCTGCTTTCCTCTAGGTCAGAGGACTCCTCTTCCTCACTTTCCTCGAACTTTTTCGGGGGAGGAGCCATTTTTTTCTGTTTAACCTGATTCTTCGGGGTCTGAAAGAGAGCGTGAGCAGCACGTTTAGCTACCGTGCTCACCCGGGTCGCCTGCGAACGCTCGCTCCGGCGGGCAATTGTCCCCACCACGTGGGCGCCCTCCGGCCCTCGCGGCGCTCCAGGGTCCGCCCGGGGGCTGGGGGGTGGCGCCCACCGGTGTGCGGGGCCCTCCTGGGGCCGCGGGGCCCTTCCCGGGAGCGCCGCGCGCTCCCACGTGCTCGCTGTCCCCGCGCCCCACGTGGCCGCACGGT
>VXBB01024216.1:47005-66495 GCA_013399915.1 Illadopsis cleaveri | reverse complement strand
CCCGGGGTCTCGCGGGTCCCGGGGCCGGGAGAGGCGCTGCCCTTCCACGGCGATCCCGGCTGACCCAGCCGGGCCCTGCGGCAGCTTCGCGTCCGGCGTGGAACTCTGCCTGAGCACGCTTTTGCCTTCGGCTTTGGAACTGGGTTCGCCCCGGCGCTGTCTCTGCCCCAGCGCTGTCTCTGCCACCCACTTCCACCTCGCTCCGCATCCCCTCCCCGACCCTCGAGGGGCACTAAGCACCCGTGGGCAGCTTGAAGAAGCATCTTGAGAGCCAGTCAATGTGCTGCTGTTGCTGCTGAGGTTGCAGTTGGCACAGGAGCACTCTGCAGTTGGCACCCTCCACTGCTTCAGGCTGGGAGAAAAGGCCCGAAGTGGAAGAAAAAAATAAGCCTGTGCTTGCCTGATGGATGCTTTTGAATTCAGTCACAGCAAGAAGACACCACCTTTCTCCCTGTGGAATTTTTCCCCAGTGCCTATATAGTCGGGGTAGAATGACCCCAGGGCAGAATCAGCATCCCTGTTTCACTTGTCATTCTGCTGGCAGGGCTGAGTGCTGCCTTGCCCCTACCTGACACAGAGTGGCTTCCAGTGCTGGGGTTTCCCCACAGCCTTACATCCCCTACCACTTCAAACTGGGCATTCAGGCCAGTTCCTGGGGGCTGCTGACTCAGGCATGGGTGACTCTAGCAATTTGCTCTTCCAAGGCCTACTTGAGATAAGCACCTGACTTGGGGAACACGAGATCCTAGTGAGCCCTAGAATGAAAATGCAGACTCTCAATGAATGATGTCCTGCACGGCCCTGATGCCCTTGAGGGGACACCCCAGGATTGTTCAATGCCAGCTGAAGCAAGGGACACACTGTGGGTGAGGCAATATACCTCCTGCTAGGCTGTCCTAGTGCCTCTTTCTCCTCTACTGGAAAAGGAGAGGCAGTTTCCAGGCAAATGGAGTCATAGCTAAGGAAACCTGCTCACTGAGAGGTGATGGGATCAATCAACCTCTCCAGGAGTAAGCCAAGCCTGTGGAGAGGCTGCCACCATCAGCCAGTATGGGGAGGGAAGGAGCTGGGACTGCCCATGTCCCAGCCCTGGTCACATACATGCAGGCAGATGGGGATCCCACTTGGGAAAACCCCTTCTGTAGGGCAGCTGGACTCTGCCTGTGAAACAGCAATATCTGGCTCATGTCCCACAGCGTGCTGCAGAAGCTGTCCTCAAGTGGGGACACTGCATGGGGCAAGCAGTGACACAGACCAAGTGTGGCCCAAGGGGGTGCAGAATGATGGAATGGAGGACAGAGAGAGCTGAAAGTGATTTTTAACTGTCTGAAGCAAGAGCTGATTGCACTCTCACCATGCATGTGGTGCAATGAAATCGTGTACCATGATTGCCTGAACAGCTCTGCTGCCTGTGCTGGGGCTGGCCTTAGTTCCTCTCCGTGCTGTGGGAGGCTGCTTTGCCAGGAGACAGGCACAACTGTTGCTTCAGCCAGGGGCAGTTTTGGCAGCTGGGACACTGCATGTGTCCAATAACAGTGCCAGCAGTGGGATCTACAAAGGGCTGGGCTGGCAGCTGGCCAGTCTTGGTTCCCAACCCTGGCAGGGGACTTCTCAGCATGGCCTGTGTTCTGTCTCTTTCCCCAGCAATATGTTGGAAGGTTGTCCTTGCCTCTGGCATCTCTGAGGCTGCAGCAGAACCCAGCATTTGGGGGAAGGAGCACAGCACCTTGTGCAGAGGAGTGAGAGCCAGCACTGCCCACAGGGCTGTGTAAATCCATGCTCCATGTCAATCCATATTCTGTATCAATCCCTGCACTGTGTTAATCCATGCTCCATGTCAATCCCTGCACTGTGTTAATCCATGCTCCATGTCAATCCATGCTCTGTATCAATCCCTGCACTGTGTTAATCCATGCTCCATGTCAATCCCTGCACTGTGTTAATCCATGCTCCATGTCAATCCCTGCACTGTGTTAATCCATGTTCCATGTCAATCCATATACTGTGTTATGCACGCACCATTGAGCAGGTCTGGATATGGCTCAACCCCGCCAGCTGCTGTTATGGCCAAAAAGACCCCAGGATGCTGCAGGGAGGAAAGTAGCCAGGACAATGCAGATGCCAGTGTTTAGGCTGGCCTGTTCCCTGTATCCCATGTGTGGCCAGGACTTGCAGTCAGGCCAGCAGTGTGCAGGAAGACAGACACTTGCCAGAGTGGAGCAAGGCCAGGCTTTTTTTCTGGGACACACCACATTGCAGGGCTGTCCCAGGGGCACAGCACAGCCCAGCTCCTCTGCAGGCAGCTCCAGGAATTTCAAGGCCGAGGGAAGTCTCAGAGAGAAGCATCAGTGAGAAGGATAGTTTGGCCAAAAGAGCAGGTTTAACAGCTCTATTTGTGCAGTCAATACACTTTAGGTCCTTTTATGGCTGTCTCTTGCTGTAGCATGTCTGTGGCTTGGGAGTGTTGATCTAATTCCACAGATAAAGGGAATTTAGCTGGTTCAGCGGAGACCCCAGGAGGGATTTGCCATGGATTCTCGGTTTCTGGCATGGCAGACGCTCACTCCTGTGCTTTTCCCGAGCCTTGCAGCGCTGGGGACACCTTACCCGGCTGCTGCTGCCCAGAGCTGGGGGGGAACTGGGCTGCGAGGCTGCCCAAAAGCCAGGAAAATTGGGTGGCCAGCTCGAGGAGGAACCCCGCAGGAATCACAGATGAGGTGAGTGAGTGTCCCCAAACGCCCTGTTCAGCCCGTGGCCGGTCGCGGCTGCGTGTTTCCACTAGATGGTGACAAAAGGCTGCCTGTCCCCAGTGAGAGCCCGCGGGGACACCCGGCTCCCCCAGCGGCGCTTCCCCGGACGCAGCTGAGCGGGACATCCTGCCCTGGCTCCTTCGCAGCTCCCAGGAAATCCCGGGACGCATCTGATACTCGCCCGGATATAAGCAGCAGTCAAGTGCAGTCGGGAGAGAAGAAGTTTTACCTGTGGCTGGTGCAGGCTGCCAAAAATTTGTCTACTGCCAAAAATTTGTCAAGGATGTCCAGCAAACACCCAGTGGGTGCTCAGAGAAGGGAGAAACGTGCTGGAAAAGCAATCAAACGTGTCCCTGAGTGCCCTAGCCTGACATCACCTGCTAGGTGGTCTGAGCAGTGGCCCAATGTGTGGCATGGCAAAGATGACAACGAAAAAAACCCAAAAAACCACTATAAAAGCAAATTTACCAATCCCAGGTCTAGGTGCTGCTCAAAACCTCTTGAACAACCCCGTGTCTCACTGACAAATCCTTTTGCCCCCTTGGAGCCCACCTCACTCCATCATGCTCCTCCTAAGCCAGCAGGTACCACAGCTGATGGATGGTGACCCAGCAGCACCAGGCACTCAGGACTTGTCCTCTCTCTTATTCCCAACTGCACAGTTCCCCAGGCCCTGATTAATGCAGGACAGCAAATGAGATGGGATTATGTAGTAGTCTAATTAAGTCTTTTCCTCATTATCCCCCTGTCTGTGCCAAGAGGAGAGTCCTCAAGGGTGATGAGTATGAAGTGAGTGCAGGGCTTGCTGTGACAAATGGCACTTAATTCAAGTAGCCACAGAAAAGTGCACGTCCTCTGCCTTGAAATGGGCAGCTTGGGACACGCTGGCCTGCAGGGATGAAAGTCAACAGTGCCTGGCAGAGTATGGGATTTCTTCTCTGGGAAGCATCCTTTCTTGAGGTGGGATGCTGCAGGAACTGGCATGGGCCCCTGGAGCCAGGCATACCCATTGTCACTCTGGCAGATGCTGTAACCCAGCACATCCTTGTGCCATTTCCTGGGGTTCATGGACAAGGAAATCTACGAGTGACTCTCAGGGAGTTTTGTACCTGCAGATGTAGTCTCCACAAGACCTCCAAATATTCCTTGTAGTGATCATTTCTGGTGCACTGCAGGGAAAAAGGGAGTTTCTATTTCCAGAAGGAGCCAATTCCCCTAAGATGTCCCTCCTGGCAGGCCAGTTCCTCTCCCCAACACCCCTTGCCTGGAGCTGGCAACAGATTTGTGTGGTCTGCCTGTGAGCCCCCAGCAAGCCCACACAGCCACCCAGAGCCTCCCAGCCAGGTGCACTCCCCTCTGGATCTGCTCAGCAGGAGAACAAGTGCAGCCCTATTAACAAAGGATGTGTGAGAGAAAAGTGCAGTAGGTGTGAGACAAAGACAAACCAAGACTGGGAGATGTGGAGCAATTTGGGTGGTGAGAGGAGACCTTGGGAGCACCCTTCTCTCTCCACTGGAGTAGAGAAACTCCAAGTGAAGGAAGTCAGTGAGATGGGAATAGGCAGGCATTTTGAAGCAATGCAGGCAAATCCTTTGTAACCCAGGGGAAGTCAATCTGGAGAGAAGCTAGAGGTGATCCCAGTTTAGCAATGCCAAGCCAGCAGCCAGAGCACATCACAGTCCCATGCAACTGCACATCTTCCTGCATTTCCCTGCAGCATTTGGGAAGGCTTTCCAGGACCTTTGTGGAGACAGCACAGAGGGGGAAGCTCCTCTTTGCATGGGCATTTTTCTGCATCCTACTCATCTCCCAGAGCTGGGGCAATAGGGAATGAGATCCAGACAAGCACTGGGTCTCCAGGGATGGCTGTGAAGACATCCAAGTAAAACATCTGCACACTCTTGTGGCTCAGCACATCTGCCCCTTGGTACAGCCCCACAGAGCAGTGACCTGGAGCTTTTTCTCTGTTCACATTTTACCTGCTGGAAGCTCCCTCTGCTCCCAGGCCTGTGTTGGGCTATTTCCATTTCCCGGCAGCTCCTGGGCGCAAGGCCAGCGGAAGGCAGACGCTCTGCCTGGAACAAACCCAAACCAGGGGATGTTTTTCTTTTTTCTTCTCAATCAAAAAAAAATTGAATCTTTGTTGAGTTCAAACTGGAAAAGCAGGAATCTCTCTCCACTCCGCTGATAAGGTCACCAGTTTGATCCCCATATGGACCATTCACTTAAGAATTGAACTCAATTATCCTTGTGGGTTCTTTCCAACTCAGAAGATTCTGTGATATCAAAGTTTATTTTTGTGTTTGTGTCTGAGTGAGGGGGTGAACTCATCCCTGCTTGGGAGCCATATGCACCCATCACTCAGAAAGGGCAGTGAGCTGCATGTCATGGTGAATGTGGGGCTGCCTTATGTCCTTACCTCTAGAACCAGAACAGAGCTAAATAACATCAAGGAAAGCACACACACACACACACACGTGTCCCCAGTATAACATGTGCCAGCCTCTGCCAGGGAGCAGGAGCCAAAACTGCTCTAGGAAACAGGCATCAGTGCCAGTGGGAAGTGCTGGCTGGCTTCTTAAGCTCAGTGGGAAATGTTCTATCGTTTCCCCAGAGAGCTTTTGTCCTGTGTTCTCCCAGCTAAAGTTTCCTACTGAGCCCCCTCCATGCATTTTGCAAAGCCCCTGTCCCAGCTTGCTTCTGTGAGGGAACAGCAACCCCAAGGGCTCTCATGGTTGCACGGTCCAGCCATGGGCTGAAATTTTTGGAAAGGATTACTTTGCACTTGACTGTTCCTGCAGAGCTGAAGCGACCTGGGCAGGTGCCAAGGTGTACAGACCACTTGTGAGCCTGGGAGAGGTCAGAGCTTGGGCATCAGGGAGACTGAGCCCATCCAGATTTCACCATCTATCTGCGCCCCTGCAGCAAGCTCCATCAAAAGGAGGTTAAAAGTAAGAGCTGAAGGTACTTTTCCAGCCCAGCCCATTCTCAGGCTGTTTGTGCCTCATCCCAGCAGCACACTGGGCTGTTTCACTTACCAGCTCTCACCACAGAAATTCCCACTTGCAGGATGTGAGATGAAACCACTGCTTTGAAACTTCCCATGACCGTAGTTAAAAATAAGACTCAGAGCAATAATTTCCCCACTGTTGGTGCCTCAGACCTGAAAAACCTAGTCCTGAATGACCCAGTGGTGTCTCATTTAGCTGGGCAAGCTGTGATCATGATGTCTGCATCCTGGGAGGGAGGTGAGAACATGGTTTCTTGGGGAAAAGTCCTCTCCTTCCCATCCTGTACAAGCCATCAGCTCATCTCCCTGTGTACCAAATGGCAGAGGAAGCTTAAAGCAGACTGAAAATTGCACTGAAAATTACACTGCATCTCTCCTGCTCGGTTTTAATTGTAGAGCAAAGAAAGAAGCCCATCGATTCATCCCGCTGGGTAATTAAATGCTTAATGCTATTGACTATAAAGACATTATGGTCCAGCAGCCCAACACTAATGCATTAATAATTGTTTCTATCATGGCAAGGAAGGGCCACGAGCTGCTCCTGAGGAACACGATACTTATGTGGGATGGGAGCACACAGTGAAAAACCTCAGGGCTGAATTAATGCCGTGACAACCTGCAGGAGTGAGAGCTTATCCCAGGGAGCAGGGGAACAGGGAAGGGCTACAAGGACCATGGAGGAGGGGGCAGCCCCTACCCCAAGGGAAGCCCCCTTGGCCATGGCAGTGAGAGGGGAGTCTGGGCTCTGAGCATCAGTGCTGCCCCCAGCACAGCTCTAGGATGTTGTCAGCCCCGGGATCAGGAAGATGAATCTGAGCTGTACAACCCTTTTATAACAAGCCATGGCAAAGGCATGAGAATGTCTGCCCACCTCCTGCCGGGCTCTGCATTCCCAATAATTAGCCGTCTGCTTTAGCATATTTATTATGCACATGGTGTGGAGCACAGGGCAGAGCCTACACATTGCCTGCGATTAAGCACATAAAAGTGAGCTGAGTGAGCACTGCTCCAAGCTGGAGAGGCCAATTTGCTTGCTGGGAGAAGCAGAGTCAACCCTCAGAACGTGGTGTGCTGGTGGCTACTGCACATTTCCCGAGGGAGGTCCCACTCAGTGAAGGATGGAGGCTGCACCTGCAGGGACCTCAGAGCCCAGCACATGGCAGGAATCCCATGTCCCATGGACAGGGAGGGATGCTTAAGGGCCATTTCTAGAAGATGGAGGAAGGAAGGACCTGCAGCATCATGGGGAGAGGAACCCTTTTCAAGACCATCTGGTGCTGAGTTCTTTTCCACCTCCCCAGGGTTGAGGTGTTCCCCCTCCACTCATGGCACTCGGGGTTACCCCACCTGCAACCACTTCAGGGACAGAGCAGACATGGCTTAAAAAGTCACCAGAGGCAAAATTTCCACTTAAGCTTTCAAGCTTATGTCAACAACCCCCTGCCCAAGGATAAGGGGAGCCCACACAACCTTTCCTGACCTCCAGCATGAAAACCAAAAGCACTTGCAATTTTCTCGGAACAAATCCAAGTACAGATCATGCTGTCAAACCCTTATTTGATTTGTTTTTCTGGTGGCTCTGCACTCTACCTGCATTACTTTCTCTGCCCTGTGCCATAGTCCAATAATGCAGCATCTGCCCAATAAAAGGTCCATGAATATAATTTACAAATGGTTGGCACCTTATGCCTTGTCTGGGAGGGTGGGCTCCCTGGGTACACTGCCAGTTGGAAAAACTGTGGATGCAGTCATTCTCAGTGGGGTAAATAACCTCTGAGCACTGTTTGTAGCTTGATTTATCTTTGTGAGGTTGCAATTCTCCCAAACATTTGATTCATGGCTTGAAATTGAACCTCTTTAAGTATATTTCTTTACAGAGTTTTTTAAAAAAATAAGTCTGGAAAGAAAGAGAAGAGAAGGTGCTTGCTTACAGCCCCAGGGATGAGGAAGAAGATGCCCCTGGTGCTTTGGATGTATCTGAAGGGGAACACTGTGCCAGGGGACAAGGAGCACTGGTGCTCCCAGTGTCCCACCTCCCCAGGAAAGGCAGCCCTGACTGGGTGAGCTGCTGCATTTACTCCAAAAAAGCCTTTCTGAGGCTGAGAATACACACCTATGTTGATACCTATATGTGTATAACAGCCTCAGTCAGGGTTTCTTGGGTTATTAGGAAAGAAACATTTCCTGAAGATGCTGTGAGGGTAAGAGAACACACTGCTGTGTCTCCACACTCCTTTGCTCTGAGGCTTTGGGATGTGCCCGTGCAGCGATGGGCAGAGGTTGGGGGCTGTGCTGTGGAGCAGTGCTTGCTCTGCACCCTTTTTCAGGAGCAGGATGAATCATCACCACTTTGGGTGCCAAACCCTGCACCCTCTGGGCTGGGAGCCTCATAGCCTCGTGCCTAAACTTGCTGAAATTGGTGCAGGTGGCATCACCCTGTGCCTTTGGGCTGAGGAGTGCCCAAACCGGTCCTGCTGCCTTGCTGGGGCTCATCCTGTGCCTGCATCCTCACCCTGGCTCCAGAGAAACACTTCCCTCACTCCCAGGGAAACAGCTCCTGCACACAAAGTGCTTCCTGCTGCAGGGCCAGCAGTGGATGAGCCACAGCCTGGGAGGGAGAAAACCTGTTTGCAAGAGGAGATCTCACTGGGAGAAAGGTCCAGAAGAAAAACGGAAAATTTAAGGGAAAGTCTAAACATTTCCAGCCACAATGGTGCCAGATTTTTCTATTTTAATGGGTTGTCTTTGGCCCCATCACACTGTGAGTGAAGGCTGCCTGTGCAGAGAGGGCAAAGGCAGTTTCTGTCCCAGACTGCCCTACGCCCTCATGAACACCTGCAGTAGTGCAGGGCTTAACACAGAGCTTGGTCTCACCAACCATCTCCTGCCAAAGCCTTGGCCAAAAAAACCAGGCTGGGGCAATTGAAAAGGTCGTGCAGACTGGCCAAGTGTGGGGAACCAAGAGCTGTTCCCACTTCTAACACAGAAAGGGGGGATGAGTGCATCCCCAGGTGCCTGCCCTGACACGAGCTTTCCTGGAAAACCAGCTAAAGGCAAACCTAGGTGAGTCTAAAAGAGCACGGAGCTGTACTTGCACTGTCATGACTGCAGGATCAGTGCAGTGCTCTAGAGCCTGAGCCTCACCCTCTTGGTATTGAAAGGTGCATTTAGCACAGAAATGGCTGGAGGGTGCAGAAATGCACCAAGCAGGAATGGTCACTTAGCTCACTCTTACTGAGCCATCTCTCTTTTGCCCAGTGCCTCAGACCGAAGAGGCACAAATCACGACCCGTTTTTCTACCTCTGCTGCCCTTGCCCTCACCAGCAAGGAGGGAACACAGCTGAAGCAAGTCCCTTGGCAGAGCAGGACTGCAGTAGGACCATGTCTCACTGCAGTCTGTGCTTGAAGATGCTCTGGCTCCCTCTGGGTGTTAAATTGAAAGGATATCAGATTGCTTGTCTTGGTCTTTCCTGTGGTTTTAAATAGTTCTCCCAATTCCTGGCTCAAGCACAGTGACCAAAATCATCACTGTGATAGAAAAGCTGAGTATTGGGACACTCAGTGGGGCTGAAGATCCCCAAACCTGTTTCTAGTAGATTTGGAGAGGAAACCATGGACAATGCAGAGGGTGCCTCACTGCTGGCCCCAGCGTCTCCCAACACAC
This sequence comes from Illadopsis cleaveri, assembly GCA_013399915.1. Classification (NCBI taxonomy): domain Eukaryota; kingdom Metazoa; phylum Chordata; class Aves; order Passeriformes; family Timaliidae; genus Illadopsis; species Illadopsis cleaveri. The sequence continues at coordinate 57,070 of VXBB01024216.1, read as the reverse complement.
ACCTGCAGAATAAATGCAAATCGGTGCTTTTCAGTCCAATTATCAACACTTACTGTGTTTTCTTTCTTTTAGCTTTTTGCTGCTGTGTATCTAATTCGACCATCCTTAACTGAATCAGCAGAAATGCATCTTATCTATCTCCCTTCTTCCATGGGAAGGGCCTGAAGGAGTCCTCACCCAGCCCTCATCTTGCAGATGATGCTTGAGCACAGCACTTGCTGCTGTGTTTCAGGTTCCTGCCAGATGGACTCACCGCCTGTCAGTTGGGATTGCCACAGAAAAATAGGAACTAAACCCAGCTCAAACCATTTGCTTTTCCATCTGGGCAAGGCGGTTGTTTAAATCAGTGCTGGTAGAGCGGTTTGGAGCTGATGCCAGAATAAGTTTGGAGAAGGGAAAATCTGCAGAGAGATGTGGATCTTCCTTTAGCCAGAGCAGAAATCACTGGAAAACACCAGAGGAGCAAAGAGCTCGCAGCTCAAGTCAGCTTGAGCCTGGCATTGCTAACAGGCTCCCAGGATGGCTTGGGGCTGTAGGTGTGGGAGAGAAGAGCAGAGCAGGCAGCAGCAATATCCTCCCTGCTCCTTATTAATACAGCGGTGAGGCTTGATGGGTCTCCTAAATTATAATGTCTTTCTTGTCATTAACTTGATTTCTTTCTGGTGACAGCAGCAGCAAATTGGTCCCAGCTGTTCTGAGCAAGGGATGACAAATTAAAAGGAATTAAACAAGCCAAGTGCTGGAGGGGTTGGTGTGCAGGGGAGGGGGTGCTTTGGGCCAGAGACGGCCAAGGAGGGGGGATGGGAGGGGACGCTGTCATAGGGGTAGTGGGAAATGCCAGGAAGGGAGAAATGGGCTCAGGGCTCACGGTTCTCCCTGCAAGCAGGACACTGAAAAGCAGGTGCCTGCCGCAGTGAGGTCTGTCTGGGGAGCGGACAGCCCTGTGTGTGCTGAGGCTGTTGCTGTGCAAGAGGACACATGGAAACGCCTCAGGGATTTCCCCCTCCGAGGAACATTTCCTGCCTGGGGATGAAGGAGGGCAGTGCTGCTGAGCTTCTTTGCAAGCCAGTACAAGCAAGTGTCGGGCAGCAAGGAGTTTTTATCAGCTGTCCTGGAAGAGGCCAGGCACAGGAACTGAGGAAAAACAGATCTATGTCTGTGTCTCCATTTTCTGCCGCCTGTTGGCAGCTCTTGCCCCTGAGGCACTGCCTGCCCTGCCAGGTCATGGAGACACGGTCTTGGAGAGCCTGTCCATCAGTCTCTGCCAAATACCTGCTGGGAACCTGTGTCCTCCCATCCTGGCAGCACCAGGCTAATTCCTGTGTGAAATACACAGCTTTTGACCTGGCTTGTAGCCCCAGGGCCAGCTGGAACCATCCTGTGCCTGATGCGAGCTCCGGGGGCGGGCGGGAGGGGATGTCTCATACTCAGTCTCAGCATCGTTAATGTGAGATGGTCATTAATGCCTCACAGTCACTCCACCCGCCCAGGAAAGATAACAAGAAAGATGAATTTAGCCTCTGAATCCTCTCAGACAACTTTCTCCAATGTGCCACATTAAATAGTCCTGAACTGAGAAGACAAACTCGCCCTGGCTGCCATGATAAGCACAAAGAGTGATAAACCCATTTAATTAAGGTCTGCCACTGTAATAACGTTGCAGCAGAGACAGCTGGAGTCTAGCCATGAGCCTGGGTCCATACCTTAGGTTTTTACTTGTTTTCATTCAAACTTATTTTGGAGAGATTCAGCCCAAGCACTGCCAGCTGCCAGAAGGGAGGGGGAAATGCCATCTGGGCATGGTGGAGTGGAGGAGCAAGGGCTGTTGTTCCCTTTCTGGCTGTAACAAGGGAAGTCCTTAGCAGAAACAAATACCCTCAAAACCATATTTAAAGAGGAGCTGACCTTATAGAGGGGTGCTTGGTTCATAAGGAGGTACTAAAGGTACCCCCTTGAGGTACTAAATCATTGCCCTTAGAGGCCTGGTGAGAGACAATGGGGACTAGTCAGGGACCAGTTCCACTGGTCCTAAATATATATAACACTAGACAAAAGTTAGGTTTTTCCAGTCTGGGCTTCCCAGCCTTCCTGTTCATGCTGGAATTTGCTCCACCTCAATGAGATCTGGAGGGCTGGTGCCCCCTCATCCACCACATCCCACCCAGGAACCAGGGCAGACCCTGGGACGTGTATGCTGGAGACCCTCAGCACAGCTTGTGGGGCTGTAGGAAAGCCCTTTGCAGAATGTTGTCCTTCAGGTCAGTCTCAGGGCCCTGAGCCCAATCCCCCAGTCCTGCCAGCAATCACAGCCAGTTGTTAGCAATCCCCACGTGCCTCAGAGCTCAGCCATCCAGCCGACTTTAATCCACTTATTGCAGTGCTAATTATCTTTCCTCACTTTCATTTCTTAACCAAAGTGTCCCCATGAACCAATTTAAGCATCACACAGACTTCTCTGACATAAATTCTGCCATCTTTAGCAACCACTGAATTGCTACAGGAGAAGGTGTGGGCTAACCAGTCTCTCTCTTCTAATCCATTGTGGTGGGGTTTTAACCCTGTCCCAGCTGATGCCTGTGAAGGTGCCCAGTGGCTTTAATGGGTTTTCCCTGCTGGACTGTGGGGAAGGGCACTGTGCATTCCACCTCTGTCCTTCCCCTCACCCTGCTAGCAGGACAGTGGGATTTCAGACACGGAATGACACACAGTCCTTCACTTCTTAGAGATGCCCTTTGTCCCTCCAGTTCTTGTGTTTTCCCTCCCTGTGTGCCCTGGGGTGGGGAGAGGTGGGGTACAAGGACCTCATCACTTCCCTGCACATGGCCTCATGCCTCTAGGGCTGTTGGATTTGCTGTGACATAGAGAGGAGGCTGTCCCTAGTGCAGGTGACAGTCACAGTGCACCACTGCTGAGTCAGCCTGAGCAGCCAGAGCTGCACCTGAGCTCCTCCATCCAGGCCTTTGGCTGTGCTGTGCTCCCCATGCTGCCTCTTCCCAGCCTCCCTGCAGTGCATGGCTGCCTGGAAGCTGATTTCTGTGAGAGTCCAGGCTCTTGGGGAAGCCACTGAGGAGCCAGGCAGGAAGATGGGCTGCCTCTGGTGTGGGCCTAAAAACTGAGCCCAGAGATGTCCCTGAGGAGCAGAATCAAATTCTACATATATATACTAGGGGCTGGACTAGAAAACATTCAAAGGTCCCTTTCAACCTGAACTACTCCATGATTCTGTGATTTCTTGCTTTTCTGTTTGCCCCCCTGCCTATCTCGTAGGGACTATGTGTTGGCTTTTCACCACCACCACTAGCCTGGAATAAGGGGAATAAATGAAATATGGTTCGAAAAGCAGCCTAAGCTCATACTCAGCACAGTTTCTTGACATCTATATTTTCTTGCTTCCCTCCTCCCCTAACAAAGGCTGGGATCTTGGTGGGAAAGGCTGTTGTGCTGCATCCATGGCTGGGCAGCCCTAGACAGGGACTGCTCATTCCCAGGTTCACAAGGGCTTTGCCAAACTCACGCTGTACGAGTCTTCCCCATCCCATGGCTGTGTGAAGGAAGGGAAAAACAACCCTTCCCTTGAAACCATTTTGCCTTGAAAAGGGGCAGCAAAAAATCTGCTGGCGCACTCTGGAGCCATTTATCATGGCTACAAATATACAAGGCAATTGCTGTAAAACTTGAGTTTGGCTCCGTAAAGGAAAAAAAACCCACCCCATGCTTGTAGCAAACAATCACAGCACAAAAAAAAAAGCCTTACAAGGCTGGGGCAGCCTCATAGATGGATTGCTTTTTAATCCCCAAAGCTGTGGTGATAAATCTTTTCACTGGAGGCTCTGGAGATACTGTGTCACTCAGGGCGTGCAGCAGCACAGGGAAAACAGTTCCAGGAGCTGAGCAGGCACAGGGCTGGGGGGGTAGGAGGGTTCTCCTGTGGCCAGGAGCAGGTGATTAGGTAGGAGCTGGCAGTTGGACAGAAGCTGCTGTAAGTCTGGGGGGACAGACGGACAAGTTTTGGGGAACAGCTCTTCAGAAACAAAGTGTTTGGAGAGGACATGGTGGCATGGAGCCCAACCTGACCACGTGCTCCATATTGCAGGGACAGAGAGATGCTTCTCCCAGCTCCGAGCAAAACCACAGAGCAACGGCATCCACACATTCCCTGCATCTCCTGGCCCCTCAACTTACCTCTACTCTGACCCATCTGGGGTTCCTTGGGCTCTGAAATATCTATTTGACTCCCAGGCAGTGTTTTGGCATGCTCCTTCTGCCCAACCATCCTGAGGCACCAGTCATTCCCCCGGCCAGTTACACGGGTGGGAGCAGTGGGAACAACTTGCCCATCCTTGTCTTCTGCATTTGCTCAGGTCCCTTTGTTTCTATACCACCTCCCTGGCAGAAATAATCCCTCTAATTTATACTGGGAAGGTGGCAGGGGCCAGGCTGATCCTGAGGGCTCAGGGCAGTGGGGAGTATCATTCTTGAAGCAAAAGCTCTGTAATTCCCTTCCTGGGGGCTGCAATGAGCCTGAGGCAGGACGAGTCATCAACCACTGCCTTCCCAGTGGTGGAGAGGTGTAAAATGCTCTTCATGAAACTGTTCTCCCTGAGGAGATCTGTTCCTTTTTTATTAGGTTTCATGCAGATTTTACTATTAATTATAGGATTAAAGGACTTGCCCAGCAGGCTTTGATTCCAGCATCTCTTGGGAGTCCAGCTGGCATGTGGTACCTGGGAAGTCTCCACACCATCAAAACCCAGCCAGGGGAGCAAAGTTTGCCCATACATCTCCACCCAGGAATTGCCACCAGCCATGCTGCAGCTACATCTCTGCCAAGCTTTTGGGATGCTCTCCAGAGTGATCCTGGCCCAGCTGTGCATGTGGAGAGGGTAGTGGGGCAGCCCCAGCATCACCACCCAAACTATCAGGGCTTGAGCTGAATATTCCCCTCGTGCATCTCAGAAAGGAGATTTTGGGATCACCAAAGAGGATGGGGAATCCCAGGTCAGATGTCTGGGCAGCTGGGAACACAAGGCTGGATAAAGGCAAAGCCAGTGCCTCACCTTTCTGGCTGTTCAGAACTCCATCCCACCCATGCAGCAACCAAGGATCCTGTAAAAAACCCCTGGGAACACACACTCTGACATTGACCAAGGAGCTTGGGCTGCAGCAGCCACAGCTGTATCCCTGCCCAGCCTGGCTGCTCTGGAGCAGCAGGACAAGTTTGCCCAGTGTGCAGCACGAGGGACCTCAAAGATCCACACAGGTGTCTGTCAAATAAAATACTATTGACTGCCTATTAAAAAGCCATTCCCTGGAGATTTGTGGCTGAGGAAGCAGCTGGGTGAAGTGAGATGGGGCAACAATGGCCATCAAGGAGGCATCAGTCACATCCACCCACGCAACAGCAACAAGGAGCCCCACATGGCTGCCAGGGTGCTGTCCCCTGCCAGGACCATCACCAACAGGAGAGAGAGAGAGGATGAAATAGATGGATCTCAATGCCCTCAGCCACATTGCAATCCTCCAGAGAGGTTGCAAGCAGTCAGCAGGACCCCGAAATGCAAAGTTACTACAGCCCAATGCCCACCCTCACTCAGCAGCACCCATCAGGACCCCGTCAAGGGCTTTGCCCATGGCAGATCTGGCTGTGGGATGGGGAGCAGGGGAAGCCAGCTGCACTGCCTCTGAACTAGGGACTGGGTAGATGGGGGCTGGAGGGAGTGTGCAAGCTCCAAACCCTGCCTCTTCTTGGTCACTGGCCTGGCTGTGGTCCCATGGAATGTGCTTAGGAGGGGCTGGGAGCAGAACAGCAGCTTGCCAGTGCTCTGCCTGGGGCTTGCCCACCCAGTATTTCTGCTAGCCCACACTGGCCAGAGGCATGGCCATGTGATGCTGAGCCAGGGGAACCTCCAGAGCGGGCTGTGAGGGAGTTGGGGTTGAGTAAGTAGTGCAAAACAAGAGCTCAAACTGCTTGGGCGGTCCCTCAGCTTCTATTTCAGATCCTCAATATTTCATCCTGCAGGACCTGGTGTACATGGGGAAGGCAGCAGCATTGACCTCAGACAGGAAATCGATGGGTCCTTCCAGCCTGGGAGAGCATGACCAGCCAGCCCACGCTCCCTGGCATTTTCGTGACATTTTCCAAGCCGTGTGTCTGGGGAAGGACTGATGGCCACGGCTCCAAAGGCAGCTGTCCCTCTGCAAAGTCCCCAGCCCCAGCTCAGCCTGAGAGACCAGGAAGGGTGCAGGCATCCCACGTATGCCCCCCCTGCCATGCCCTCAGTGTCCCTGGACCTGCAGACCCACCACAGCAGCAGAGCCCCCAGGGAGATCAGGTGAAACACCCCTGGTATCCATCACTGTGGCACATGGCCCATCTGTCACCCTCCCCAGGAGCATGGCCGGGGTTCAGGCCCATGCTAGGAGTAGAGCTGGGTGCTGGGGGACACAAGCAGGGCACAAAATGAGGTCAGTGGCTTTTTTTAATTCTCAATGACGCTAAGCCCATGCAGGGCAGGGATGGAGGAGGGCTCCCCACATTCCCCACAAATTCAAGTGACCATGGTGGGCAGAGGAAGAAGAGATTGGCACCCACCACATGCTGGTCAGAGAGGGAAGAGGGGAGCATATTCATGTGACACAGACAGTCATGGAGCTCTGCCTTGGCACTACAGAGAGCCTGGAGATCCCTTTGTCCCATTATTTCCCCCCACGAACTCCAGCTCTGGACAGAGCAGCCATGCTCCTTCCCTTGCCCTCAAAGGGCTGGGAATGCAGGCCATGAGAAAGGCTGGGAGGAAGGAGCTGTACCAGCACCCTGCAGCCAGGCACCAGCTGGCACCACTGAAGAGATGTGCCAGAAAATCAGGGTCACATTGGTGCCAGACAGCCCTGAAGAGGTCTCAAAGGAGAAGGTACCCACAGACTGGTTTTCCCCATGGGATTTTTCCACAATCACATGCAAACCTCCCACACTCTCCTGAGTCTCAGCCCAGGTGCAAGCACCTCTAGGGGCACACATCCATCCCTGTGTCCAAAAACAGCCTGGGATGCCTAAGTCCCCAGCTCCAGGACCTGTGAGTTCACCCCACTGGGCCAGGAGGGATGGAATATTTTTAGGGATTGCTGACATATCCCTGATGTAGAAGTCAGCTGTCCCCACACCACAAGGGATGCCCTGGCCTTGGCCAGGCCTGGTGCTGAGGACAGTGGGATGCACTGCAATGCATCCAGGCTACTGCCACCATGTCCCTGGAGCAGTGCTGCTGATACAACCAGCCTTTCCATCCCAGTGGGACAGCACAGAGAGGCTGGGGTCCCTCCATCACCCCTGCTCCACTCCCCACCACAGGATGAGTGCCATAGTCAGGTGGATGCTGGTGGAGAGGAAAGCTGGTCCCAGAGTCCTTCCCTATCCTCCCACTCTTCAGCAGAGGGACATGGCGTGGGGGACGTCCTGGCCCCTGTCCATGTCCCCCAGCTCGTACTCCTCGTTGTCAGAGAGGGGCAGCCCGTTGGTGCTGGGCAGGGCCTCGCACTCGGTGCTGCGGGTGGTGGTGCGGGTGACGCTGGGCGAGTACCTGCGCGCCCACGGCGGGCGGTGGCCGGAGCGGCACATCACCTCCTTGAACATCTCCCGGAAACGGGTGGACATCAGGTTGTAGAGGATGGGGTTGGCAGCCGAGCTCAGGTAGAAGAAGACACCTGAGATGATGTGGACGTACTGGAACATGTGCAGCATGCTGCTGGTCCAGGTGGAGACAAAACTCCAGACGAGGCGGTCGGTGTGGAAGGGAGCCCAGCAGATCCCAAACACCACCACCAGCACGACTGTGGGGAGACACAGAGCCAGTGTTACTGGGGAGATGGGGATCACCAACCCAACAGAGATCTCCAGTCCCTGGCCAAGCACTGCCCCATTTCAGCTTTGGCCATAGCAAAGAAGCACAAGAGAGAGGAAGAAAGAGAGGGGAAAAGTCCCCTCAGTGCCTTCTGGACTTGTCATGGCAGGGCTGGAGGTCTGGACAGGATCTCCTCCCTCCATCTCCTGCCAGTGCTACTTCAGGCTCTTCTGTGCTGCACTTCTGCACTCCTCATTGGCAGGCAGCTGGCCCTGTCACAGCCATGCAGCACAGCTGGGGGACTCACTCCCCTGCTGGCATCCAGCCTCCAGAAACCTGCCACCTTCATCAGCAAAGTCCAAGGAGCACGAGCTATTTGAGACCTTTCCTTGTGCTCCGATTTCAGGGGCTTTTTGTTTTATAATCCAGCTCTGCTGATGGAAAGGAAAGGGTATAGGTATGTATATGTACAGGTAGTCCTGGGGTCCTCTGCCATACCCATGCCACAATGCATCTCTGTGGCATATGGGGACAGGTCCCTCTTTGTACCCCGCCCAAGTGCCTTGGAAAGCAGAGTTACTTGTCTGGGTGGTGGTGGAGAAGCAGCCCTCGCCCTGCCGCTGGGCTGGGCAATCTGCCATGGCTGTGCCATCACGGGACTGGGAGCGTGTGGAGGTCAGCTACCCAAGGGCAGCCAGCTCCCACTCCTGGGAAGGGGGCCAGAGGCCCTGGGAACCATGCTGGGGAGGGGAGCAAGAGTGAAGAGCAGTGGGAAATAGGATGTTTCAATCCATCCTTGGGTCATTGCCCCGTTAGAGTTACAGAGGCTGTGGGGCTGGGCAGAAGTGCTGCCCTTCTGGGAAATCCCACACTGCCACCAGCATTTGAGGTCTGGGTGGAGGGATAAGGAGTGGGTTCCCCCATCCCAGTCCACCTCCTTTTTCTTTCTCACCCTGCACTTCCCTCGAGGAGGGGATATAGTGTGGCTTGGAGGGAGCTGGCCCAAGCAATCCTTACTGCTGGACTAGAATCAACAGATCTGCCTTTGCCCCAACACCCCACAAGCCAGACCCACACCCTTCCTCTGAGGTGACCCAGCCTTGGTGCTCTGGACTGTCCATGACTCAGTTTCCCCCCAGCAAACTCCCAACACAGCCTTGAGAGATACTCTCTGGCTCTGCCATCCCCAGCACCGACTCACACAGCATCTTTGTGACCTGTCTCCTCTTGACCTTCTTCTGCCCCTGGGTGTTGTGGCAGTTGCGGCTGCTGCCAGTCTTGGCTCCCAAGGCTTCCAGCATCTTTTCTTTCTTGAGCTGCAGGCCAATAAGAAGGTAGAGGACACTGATGGTCCCCATGGGCAGGAAGAAGAAGACAATGGTGGTGACCTGGATGATGAGATTGTAGGTCAAGCGTGGTTTCACCAGGGTGCAGATCTCTGAATCGGGCACCCGCCCCCGTCCTGGCACGTAGAGAGGCTGCAGCCCATGGACACTGGTATTGGGGATGGAGCAGATGACCGAAAAGACCCAGATGGTGACAATGACCCTCTTGGCGTGGTTCCTGGTCACCACATACTTGGCCTTGAGCGGGTGCACCACAGCGATGTAGCGCTCCACGCTCAGGGCTGTGACGTTGAGGATGGAGGCGAAGCAGACGGCCTCGAAGAGCAGAGTCTTGAAATAGCAGCCACTGGCCCCCAGCAGGAAGGGGTAGTTGCTCCACATGTCGTACAGCTCCAGTGGCATCCCCAGCAGCAGCACCAGCAGGTCAGACACGGCCAGGCTGAACAGGTAGTAGTTGGTGGGCGTCCTCATGAACCGGTGCCGGAGGATGACGATGCAGGTGAGCGTGTTGCCCACAGCCCCCACCAAGAAGATCAGCAGGTAAATGACACAGACTGGGACAAAGAAGTTGGACCGTCGAGGTCCCAGGTACTTATCCCGCAGCTGCTCCTCTGTCAGGTTGGCATCCTTAGGGTCGAACAAGGTCTCTGGGTGAGTCCTGTTGCTGAGATCAGGGCTGATAGGCTCCACAGGGAAGTCTTGCTGGGGCAGGGGGAACTCAGAACTGGAGCAGTTGACATAGGGATTCATGGCTGTGGAGAGATAGAGAGGTTTGTGGGATGCTTTCCCAGCTTCTCTGCTCCCTCTGCTCCCACTGCCCCTCTCCCCTCTGGTGTCAGGGTGCCGGGATTCTGCTGATCACCAGGGCTCTGCACTCTCAC
>VXBB01024216.1:32600-46386 GCA_013399915.1 Illadopsis cleaveri | reverse complement strand
CCCCGTGCTCCGCGTCCGGCTCAGCTCCCTCCTCCCCGTGCCCGGTGTGTGTCCGCGCTCCCGCCCGTCCTCCGTGCTGACACCCCCGTGCCCGGGAACACTCCTGCTCACACACAGACCCACTCACGGTTCCTCAGCCCCACGGACGCGTGTCAGGGCTGCGTATCCCCGCTCCGCCCGCCGCTCCTCTCTCCTCCACGTGTTGGACGGTCCGAGACCCGCCCGGAGCCGGAGAAGCCCCGGGGCTCCCGCTCCCCCTGCGGCGGCCAAGGGCTGACGGCTCCGGGCTCTCCAGCCCGCCCCGGCCCCGCAGGTGGGGAGGAGGGGCGTGGGATGGGGGTCGGCAGCGCATCGTTCCGCCGCTCCGTGCGATGGCCGTGGGACGGGGAGGCACCTCTGGGCACACGGACACGCGCCGGTCCCTTCATCCCCTCCGAGGGTGGCAGGGCGCAGGTGGACCCGGTCCCCCCCCAGAGATGACATCTCCAAGGGCTCTGGCATCCCGGGACTTACCTCCTCCTGCCCGTCCCAGCAGCATCCCACCCTGCACAGAGGCTGAGCTGAAAGAGGCCCAGCAGGGCTGAACTGGNTTGTAGGTCAAGCGTGGTTTCACCAGGGTGCAGATCTCTGAATCGGGCACCCGCCCCCGTCCTGGCACGTAGAGAGGCTGCAGCCCATGGACACTGGGATTGGGGGTGGAGCAGATGACCGAAAAGACCCAGATGGTGACAATGACCCTCTTGGCGTGGTTCCTGGTCACCACATACTTGGCCTTGAGCGGGTGCACCACAGCGATGTAGCGCTCCACGCTCAGGGCTGTGACGTTGAGGATGGAGGCGAAGCAGACGGCCTCGAAGAGCAGAGTCTTGAAATAGCAGCCACTGGCCCCCAGCAGGAAGGGGTAGTTGCTCCACATGTCGTACAGCTCCAGTGGCATCCCCAGCAGCAGCACCAGCAGGTCAGACACGGCCAGGCTGAACAGGTAGTAGTTGGTGGGCGTCCTCATGAACCGGTGCCGGAGGATGACGATGCAGGTGAGCGTGTTGCCCACAGCCCCCACCAAGAAGATCAGCAGGTAAATGACACAGACTGGGACAAAGAAGTTGGACCGTCGAGGTCCCAGGTACTTATCCCGCAGCTGCTCCTCTGTCAGGTTGGCATCCTTAGGGTCGAACAAGGTCTCTGGGTGAGTCCTGTTGCTGAGATCAGGGCTGATAGGCTCCACAGGGAAGTCTTGCTGGGGCAGGGGGAACTCAGAACTGGAGCAGTTGACATAGGGATTCATGGCTGTGGAGAGATAGAGAGGTTTGTGGGATGCTTTCCCAGCTTCTCTGCTCCCTCTGCTCCCACTGCCCCTCTCCCCTCTGGTGTCAGGGTGCCGGGATTCTGCTGATCACCAGGGCTCTGCACTCTCACACCCATCCTGCCCCAGACACAGCCTTTCTTTTGGGAAACCATGCAAAACTTCCACCTAAACTCCTTCAGGCTTCCCAAGTGCTTTCCCATTTTCCATCCACAAACAACCCTGGCAGCTCCCCAGTCTACCTCAGCCCCTTTGCCTCATCAGGGAATGTCAGCAGGGCTGTCCTCTTTTTCTGCTCGGTAAGCAGAGCAGGATACAGCCCCAAAAAGCCAGCCCCAAAAATCTCTCCTGGCCGCAATTCTACCGGATATGTAGAACGGCTGGCAGGGCAACCAATAAAACAGCCAGAGGGAAAATTGATTTTCCAACACGATAAGGACTTACGGCTTGTTGGGAAACTCCAGATGAACGCTGAGGTCCCACCACCCCTGCGCCGGACAGGGTCAGGTCCGGGGAGGGAGTGTGGGAGGGGATGGAGACTTCACTGCCTTAAGAGGCAGGCGAATGAAATCCTGCCGCTGCTTTTCCCTCGGAGCTGAGCTCGGAGAAGCCGCCTGGCCTTATCCACCTTCTCCCTCTTGTCCGCTGTCAGCTGAGAGGCTGGGGGCTGTACCAGGGGCTTCCCTTCCCACCGCTGGCCAAACAAATCGCGGTGCCGAGACCCTGCCCCTGCCAGGGGCTGGCTCCTTATCTGCAAAGCAGCACTGCCAAAAAGCTGCCCTTCAGAGAGAGGAAATAACGTTAAGGTAATAAACTCCATCGACTCTGAGAGTCCCGGGGAGGGCGGCACAGGCGTCTCCTGCCCCTCCGGCAGCCTTCGCCACGCCGGCATTTATCATTTGCGTGGCCTCGGTGCTGAGTAAAGCATCGATCAGCCCCGCGGCAGCCCTGGCACCGTCCGGCGCGGGAGCCTGTGCAGCACCCGCTTGTCCGGCCTCATCTCGGGGAAATGCAGATGGACCCAGCAGCTTCCTGAGGTCTCCCTCTTCCAGATGTGCAGTCCGTGGGTCACCCGAATCATTCCCCCGTGAAGCAGGTGGCTCCAGCCGGCTCCCGTCACACTGGGGTGCGAGGAAGTTGCTGCGCTTGCAGCATCACCCCGTGCTCCGCGTCCGGCTCAGCTCCCTCCTCCCCGTGCCCGGTGTGTGTCCGCGCTCCCGCCCGTCCTCCGTGCTGACACCCCCGTGCCCGGGAACACTCCTGCTCACACACAGACCCACTCACGGTTCCTCAGCCCCACGGNCTGGCATCCCGGGACTTACCTCCTCCTGCCCGTCCCAGCAGCATCCCAGCCTGCACAGAAGCTGAGCTGAAAGAGTCCCAGCAGGGCTGAACTGGAGCAGGCAGTACAGGGATCTTGGGGAAGGAAGGTGGAGAGACCTGCCAGGAGAGCCCTGCTGCCAGCCCCACGTCCCTCTCCTACACGGGCTGAGCCCCAGCACAGCTCACTGCACTGCTGAGCCTGGTGATGGTGGCCAGGATGTGAGGAGCTACCTGGATCTGGTGGCCTCCAGCACCAGGACACAGCCCCTGGGGTCCTGAACAGCCCAATCCTCCTCCTGATGCCAGAGCACACAGCAGATGGAGAAGTACCACTTGCTCCTCTTTGATTTTGGTCAAAGAAATTCCAGAGCAGGTGAGGGATGACAGGACAAGACCAGCAAAGCCCTGGGCTGTCTTGGTAGCTCTGACCTGGCCCCACCCCTGCTCCCTGCAGCAAAAAAGCATCAAGCAGAGGGGAGCTGGCAGAGCAAACATGCCAAGGGCAGGAAAGTCTATGGCTGCCCTGAGTCTCAACTTTCCTCAGGAAACCATCTTTTCCCCCAGAGGAGAGGAACTGCTGAAGCCAAAGGCCTGGAGGGTAAATGAGTATAAACAAGACATTCCTCAAGGGAAGAAATCAACAAGCTGGAAAAAGTGTCTGAAACTGGAAGGGAGAAGGAGAAGATTTGCTGCCTGCTCCTATGGAAGTGAGGAAGTGAAACTTCATCCCTTCCGGGGATGGAGACACAGTAAAATGGGGTTATGGCATAGTGCTGGTGACAGCTGGGACAGGACACAGGGACAGCAGCCTGATAATGCTGGCAGGGGTTCAGCAGGGCTGTTTTGGCAGATGCCAGGATGGGTGACAGTGCCAGGGAACTGGCACGTTGCAGGTCACACCCCCTGGGTGGCAGAGCTACACACAGTAAGTGATGAGGCAGGGATTTCTTTCCCTGCCTCCAGATTGTGCACAGACTGTTTTCCCTGGGGGATGCCCGAGGCAGGGAGCAGATCTGTGCCAGTGCAGAGGCACAAGGAGCCTCAGCATGAGCCCACTTCAGGGATTGCACCATGGAAAGAAGCATTCCGGGAAATCTTGCTCCCTTCCATTCCTCATCTGTCTCCCTCTGTTTTCTGACTGCCCTGGTGAGCACAATCACAGGCAGTCAGCNTCCTCCACGTGTTGGACGGTCCGAGACCCGCCCGGAGCCGGAGAAGCCCCGGGGCTCCCGCTCCCCCTGCGGCGGCCAAGGGCTGACGGCTCCNAGGATGGGTGACAGTGCCAGGGAACTGGCACGTTGCAGGTCACACCCCCTGGGTGGCAGAGCTACACACAGTAAGTGATGAGGCAGGGATTTCTTTCCCTGCCTCCAGATTGTGCACAGACTGTTTTCCCTGGGGGATGCCCGAGGCAGGGAGCAGATCTGGGCCAGGGCAGAGGCACAAGGAGCCTCAGCATGAGCCCACTTCAGGGATTGCACCATGGAAAGAAGCATTCCGGGAAATCTTGCTCCCTTCCATTCCTCATCTGTCTCCCTCTGTTTTCTGACTGCCCTGGTGAGCACAATCACAGGCAGTCAGCTCCCAGCACAGTCCCAGGTGCTCCCTGAGCTCTGTGCACTGTTACACAGCCATCTCCCCATCCTGGGGGCAGAGGCTGTTCCCTGCATGCAGCCACAGGGGAAGCCCCTGAGCTCTGCACCTCTGTCCTTGTCCCTGCAGGAACCCCCATGGCTCATGTGTCCTGTACTCCCAGGAGGATGAGGGGATGTCTCCTGGGACTGGGGTGTTTGGAGGCTGCTTGGATTGGAACAAAGCAGTGGAGATGTTACTGAGCTCTTGACAAACTTCAACATCTGTTTCCCTAAAGCCTCCTTTCCTTCCTGAGGACAACAGGCATGTAGGAAGGATGGTTTGCAGGAGCAAGGACAAGACAAAACTTGGTTCACTCCAAAATGAACCACAAGTCCCTCCAGGCTGTCAGATCCAGAATTCCAGGTGGCAGCAGATCTCTGTTGCATTTGCAGATTTAATTAACATCATTTGGTTCTGAACATGAAAAGCCACCGAGCCACAGAGTGACATTGCACTCTAGAGGGAAACTGAGGCACAGACTTGTCCCTTGTCTCCTCTGTGCTATCCTGAAGCAGGCAAGAACCCCTGGGTTGCATTCTGCTGCCACAGAAGGAAGCAAATGAGCAGCCCCTTCTCAGGCTATTGCTGCAGCAAATTTTCCAGAGCAGGGATAGCCAGCACAGACAGAACAGGGTCATGAAGCTTTTGGAGAAGAATGAACCCCCTCCCCTTGGAGAGTAAGGAAATCTTTTGGCCATGGGGGTGTAAAAGGAGCTTCTCTCTCTGCTGGGAGCTGCCTACTCAAAGTTGCCCCTCTTCGGTCACTTGGAGATGACAAGCCTAGAGGATGCATTTCAGAGAGCAGGAGGATGCTCATTTTAGACATCAAGGCCAGGAAGGGCCACACAGACCCACAGGGCACCAAACAGGCTCAGATCTGGATAATTTTGCCCAGAAAGGTCAGTGGGGTGGCCTTTTTAAACAGCCCTGCTGTGTTTTACCCAGCAGAGCCCACCCACCCATCCTTGTCTGTGTGGGACACTCTCCTGTAGTAATTTTTTAGCCATCACTCTCCTGTGCATTTCTATTCACTAACTCTCCAGAGGCCTTTTACACTGTGTAACAGCTGTACCCATTCCAAAAAATCTCACCTCAGCATTTTTACCTTCTCTTCCCCTCTCACACAGCCTAACCAGGTGACATCCTAACCTCTCACAATAGTGGCGATTGTTTCTAGATCTCAAAATCCCCATTTCTGAGCTGCTCATAAACTGGCCAGCACCTTTTCCAGAGTGCAGGCATCTGGTAAAGAAACACCACGGAGCCTTTGCTCCCCTGGGACAGCCAGCCATATTCCTATGGGATGTAGGGCTGGTGCCCCACTCACAGCCTGGTGTTTCTCCCTGCAACAGCTTCTGCACGTAGAGCCCCACAGCTCATCCGAGGAATAGCTGGGGAGGGACATTTCTCTTCTACCCCAAATGAGCCTGAAAAAAAAAAAAAAGGTCATTTCAATATTCACTGGGACAAAAGCAATCAGCTTTCTAAGGAACAGCGAAATTGGCCTCTGCTCCACAGCTTGTGTCCCCTGGGTCTGCTGAGGGACAGGGAAGGCTGGCACTCCATGAGCAGGTATTCAGGCTCCATGGCAACCATAGTTTTGCTAATCAGGGCCGGCACAGACTTGAAGTGCTTTTTCACCTGGCAGGAGCACGGGGCTTTTGCCTTTAGGCTGAGTTACCCCGGGGCGATGCCTTGGCCGTGGCCCCTGGGCAGTGATGGATTTGGATCAGGGCTGGCTGCAGGCTGAGGCATCCTGACAGGAATCTGCACAGTTCCAACTCTGTGCCCTCCATCCAGCACGAGGCTGGGGACCATAATTTTTTCCTGAGGTCAGAATGAATCACCCAAGATCAAAAAAGGACCAGTTTATTTCATCCCAAGCTGTGGATGTGTCTGTTGGCCAGGGCTTTGCTAGTAGCACATTGTTTTCCTGTCTCCCCCTCGCCACCTCTTTTGGCTCCTGTTTGATGCTGCTCCATGGCACCATGCAGGGTCATCAGAGGTGGCAGAGCCAACACTGGGATTGCAACTAGTAATGAAGATGGCATTTTGTACCTGAAGATGACTGATGCAGCTGCAAGAAGAAGGAGGTATCTTGTGGGCCTCTGTCCCACACTAAGGGCAGAGTTACCACTACATTTTCCTTAACCCGAAAAAGCCAAGCTTGGGGACGATGAGAGGTAGCCCAGAGCAGGTCCCAGGGCTGCAGCAGGGTGCTCTGCCAGCCCCAGAAGCAGCAAGCAAGCTGTGATGGAAATCCCTCATCCTGGCTGAAATCTGCTGTATGACAAAGCTGTGGCACACTCTGTGGACAGGAGGGACTCTGCGCTGGCCAAAGCAGCCCTGCCTTTCCTCAGCAGCAGCTCCAAGCCAGGGGACAGTCAAAGGAACATTTTGCCAGCTGAAAACATCCTGGCCAACGCAAAATGAGCTTGGGACCACCTCATCTACAGCAAGTCCATCTCCAAAATACATTTAAATGGAGCATTTAAATGGATCTAGAGCATTTGACCAGGCACCAAGAAGTCACTTCATGGCTTTATTTGTTACTTTCCAAGTCTCCTCCTTTTTGAGTTATCCAAAAATGTAACTACATGGCACAGCACAGGGATGGCCCCTCTCCCCTCCCCTTGGTTCAGAGCCACTTGGCACTCAGAGATTGATTTATGGTGGCCCCCAGGCCTCCCAGGATTGATTGCCAGGACTTGTAACATCTCCCACTGGGCCACAGTAGATATTAATTCCCTGCCTATGCACAGTTCTCAGCACCCAATTCATGTCTTTAAATGTGCCTGGGAAGAGGCTTTCAGCTGGAAGGAAAAACAGCTGCTCAAGCTCTGCAAAACCTCATTTGCAAAGAACACCGGGTGAGGAAATGACATCTCTGGGATGGGATCCCATTTGCCATCTAGTGACTCACTCTCCAAGTCAAGATCAAAACCTCCAGTCATAAAGAAACCCCAATCAGCTACAACAACATCCCAATGAGACACAAGCAGCACTGCAGCAAATAGAAATGCAGGACGAGAGGGAAACTCATCACAGGACCTGCAGCACTTTCACATGAATTTATTTGCAAATGAGCATCTCCCAGGTATGGCATGGGACAGGGCTGAGGGGCAGGACCATGGGGGTGGCAGGGGTGAGGATGTGAGAGCATTGTTCTTCATGCTGACACCCCCAGATGCCAATTTACTCATCACATTAATGACACCACAATTTTCCTTATTGCTTTGTTCTTTGCAGTGCCACAGCTGGCAGCTTGGGAGGGTGGCTGCATCTTACACTGGTTGTTGGCACTTTTGCTGCTGCACTGGAAGAAAAAAGGGCTGGGGTGCACCTTCCCTATGCAAGAATACCACACTCTGCTCCATGTCCTGTGACAGGATTTTACTCTGAGCCTCAATTTCCAGGTACCAATAAACTTCAGGGCTCTACTTTTCCACTCTTGTTTTGCATCCAAAAGAAATTCACCTAAAAAAAAGTGGGACACGTGCTGACATTCATGTTTTCCATCAGAAAGTTTATGCTGCATATAGAGTGAATTAAAGTTCAAAGAACATCAGATATAGCCATATGGAAACTTCAGCATGAATGAAAGTTTCCTGAGCCCCAGGAGGAAGAAAACATGCCACAAATGTGAATAAACAGCCTGTAGTACTCTGTGCACTGAGAGATCTAGCAAATTGGTAGCAAGGTTCATCTCCAAGCACAGGTAGCAAATGGCACCTAAATTTCTGAGACAGCTGCCAGCAGTGCTGTTGTGCCAGAGAACAAGGCATGCTCAGGCTCTAGTGGATCCACTGAGAAACACTTTAGAAACTTGTAGTGTTTTGGTGTCAGCAAATTGGAGTTGGATATGAAGAGAGCTCCACAGTGAGCTCCCAGGTCTTTGTGTAACCTGCCTGAACATCCCTTTGGTTCAGGGAGAAGGGATCATCACAGAGGCCAGGGACACTGAAGCATCCAGGAGTCTGATTTTTGCTCTGGGATGGATCAGATACATGACACCAGGATGGGCAAGAAGCAGAAATGTGAGAAATGGCATGGCCTGGGCTTTCCAGAGGGCTCACCTGCACCTCTCAGGGCTGTCAGCATCACCTCACCCCCTCCAGCAGTGAGCAGAGGTCACAGTGTGGCATGGGATGGGCTGAACAAGAAGCCAAGTTACATCAACCTAGTTATGGTGTGACATGCACAGTGGTGGAGTGAAGCAGAAAGGGGGACACAGGCACTGACAGGTTAAACAGACAGATGCAGGGTAGCAGGTCCAAATGACACCCACCCCAGGGGACCACAGCAAGATGCCAGAGTCATCCTGCCCTTAATTGAGGCCAGGGGATGGAAGACAATAAGGGATGACATTTTTCTCTAAATGGAGGGACTCGCAGCCTGATTTTCACACTCTGAAGGAAACTGGAAGGAATAATTAAACATCCCACCTGCACCCACTAAGGATAATCTCAAAGCCACATCTCACAAGAACAACAGGTCCAGCCAGTCCAGTTCCCCTCTCCAGCAGGATGGTGGTGACTGGGTGAAAGCCATCAGGCTGGCACAGTCACGCCATAGGAAACTCCCAGTGCTGTCCAGTACAACACACTCTCAAGCTAGGGAACAGGCTCTGGTGCGGCAGCACAGCTCTGCTGCCACCACCTTTCAAGCTTGAAGACAGCAACACCTCCCTTCTACCCCATTAGCCCCTCATCCAGGCTTCCCCCAGCCCTTTTATAATCCTGGCACCACCCAAACCTGGGCCAGGCTGGGTAGCACCTGGGGAGGGATGGGCTGGGTTAACCCTACACTTGCCAGCCACCTAATGCCACCCTCACCAGCAGCTCTAAAGGAGAGGGTTGGGGACAGCTCTGCATCCACACATTTCAACTGCCCTGTCCCACCCCATCCCACCAGTCCACTCTCCCATGCCTCAGTTCTCCTTTGTGTTCCTGCCTGCCACAGCAGCTCTGAGGAAATTCCTGTTTTCTCCTCTCTTCCCTCCTTGAGGTGTTTCCCAGATGGACAGGCAACTTTCCCCATCTCAGCTGTCTCATCACAAGGCTTGGGACATGCACACCCTGCTTCCAGCATCTCTGGGACTGCTGTGAAGAATCTGGGGCACAAACTCAACCCACAGAAGTGTTTTCTTCCCAATGGCCATGTTGGGGTTTCCCAGCCAGGCTTTACAGCCTTCCACAAGTGTCTTGGCCTCTGGTTGCTTCTGTTCCCCAAAGTCCCCAAGAGCTGAACATTTTCAGCCACTTCACCAGGAAGTCAGGATTAAATGCCAGGTCTGGCTGGGATTTCCTCTCCTTGTCTGTGCCAGACTGCTCTGGCAGCAGTGCTGAGTAGCAGCTTGGCACTGTCTGCCTGCATTTGGCCCAGATCCCATTTATTCCATGATTTTCCCTGGCCCACAGCCTCTCTACTTCTTGTTGACACTGTGGCAGCCTCCTGCTTTCAGCCCCAGCCTCTAATGTGCCCAAAATTTTCCTCATGCAGGGGAAGGGCTGGAGCCCCCAGACCTCCTGGCTGATGAAGAAAGCAGCAGTTTTCAGTGGAAAGCAGGAATTGGAGAGGGCTTCAGTAGATTAGACACATGGTCAAAATGTGGCACTTAATTCACTCAGGGCTGGTTTAAATCTCCTTCCACATGGCTGCCACTAATGATGGGCTTTGAATAAACGAGCAAATGCTGGGCAAATGGGAGGGACTTTCCTCTGACATCATGAAGCACTGCCTGCGATATTTCTTCTCTGACTCTCCCTCCACCCACCTCCCATCCCCATCTGGCAGGTTATTTCCATCCTGCTCCCTTTTCCCACCAACAATGTGTCCAACAGTACCCAAACCTGTGGAATGACGAGGTGTGAACGGGAAATCTTCTGGTGCAATGCCACGAACCGACATTGCAAAAGCACCAGGAGCATCATTTCAAACCCTGCCTTTCTGGTGCTTTGCGTCTGCATTAATTTAGGTTAACTACATCCACCATAAAGTGATCAGGGCAGAGATGCTCCTCTGTGTTCTGAGTTTGGACGTGGTGTCGGGTGATGGTTTGAACTGGGGGAAATTCACTTGTCAGAGCGATGATTCGGGGCTGCCCCGAGGTCTGGGAACATCCCCTTTACGGCGACAGCCGCTGTTTTCCGATGTGTCCGGTCTCAAATCCCCTGCACAGGCGCCTGGGCTGGAGGTGAGCCCTGGCAGGGGGTGCAGCCCTCCGGGACAGGGATGGCTCACGGAGGGACAGACACGCGGGATTTCCCCGGGCTGTGTGGCGGCTGGAAGCAGGTTTCGGGGCATTTGCAAACCGCACGGAGGGGTGACAGTCCCCGTTTGCCTCCCCGGGCTGTGGCGTGGCCGGGCGCCCACGATCCGCGTCCTTTGGGCTCCCTCTGCTGGGAACGGGTGGGGAGCTCCGGCGAGTCCCGCAGCCACGGGGCCACCGCGGGCCACGGGGGCTCCCGGGCATTCCTCCGCACCCCCCGTGCTGGGCTGGAGCGTGGGGGGATCGCGCTGTGCCCGCTCACTGCAGCCCCCCGGGACCCCCAAGGCTGGGCGCGGTGATGGGGCACCCTGGGGATGTGCTGGCATGGTGACCCCCGGAGAAAAGGGGGGCACATCTGGGCTTGTCCATGGAGAGGTGTGCGGGATTTCCTGGAAAATGGGCAAGGAATATTTAATGGGGGGAGAAGGGATGTAAAATCCGGAAAGAAAGTTTGCATATGGCAGAGAGCCTCTCTTGAGACTTTAGGGGCAGATAAGATTCCCCCCAGTCCGATCATATCTTCCCATGTCTGGCCAGTTGTGGTCATTTATTTTCCCCCTTTCCCTTGCCCGAGGGGGTTGGGGGATTCCTCCCCAGATCAGCAGGTACTTGACCCCTCAATCTAGTCACAATTTGGGGGTGGCCAGAGCAGGTGGGGTACAGCAGTGGGGTTGATAGGTTGGGGAGGGAAGGCGCAGCACTGACGGCTGCGTGGAAGATCCAGACAGTGGGTAAGATTTTGGGAAATTTAGGATGGTGGGAGTGGGACAAAAAACCCTTTGGTGTTCGGCATACAGCCTGGGGGAGCAATGCTGCCAAGCTTGGTCCCTCCACCAGGGATGCAGACAAGGGGTTCGTGCAAGTGTCGTGTGTCCACACGATGGCACCAGACCCGGAGCAGTGTCCCCAGCCATGGTGGCATGGCAGGACCCTGTCCTCGAGCCTTAGAGCTGCGTGATCCTGCATTTGGATCGATGATGGCTTTTTTGGCTGTGCCCCAATCGAGGGTAAGAGCTGTGCAACAGCTCCCTGCCAGCAACTCCTCTCAGCATTCCTCCAGCTTTGGATGTTTCTGCTTTTGCTCCAGGTGTAAAACAGGGGAGAGGTGTCTCAAACTTGATCCTTGTTTCTCTGCCTCATCCCCCGGTTTCATCTTCTGCCTCTTCTCTAAAAGCCTCACCTGGCTCAGGTGTGCACAGAGTTGCCTGCCTGGCAGGGAATCCCTCTGCCAGGGACAGAACTTCCCACCTTTCTACCCTCCAGACAAACCACAGCCCCCTCCCCTGGGAAAGAGGGAGGCAGTGGGTGGAAGAGGTGGATGCAGAGGAGCTGGATCTTGGGGGTCCTGCCTTGTCCTCCAGCAGCTGACAGGGCACCTGGGGGCTGCTCAGTGGGGAGTAGGATTCCTTGCTTGGGGTCTGGCAGATGAGGGCTTTGACCATCCTGTCCTGTCCCATAACAGTCTGAGTGAGGAGCAGGAGCCAGGCTGGAGCCATCACAGAGGGCTTGGGAGTGTAAGGATTGCAATAATGGTGACACTGCAAATACCTGGGTTAAACCACAGGGTCCCAGTAGATTCTGCACAGGCTCAGTGCCTGCACGACTAACCCCCAAACCTCTCAGTTGGCAGTCAGGCTCTCCTCAATCCCCACTGCAGCCCTTTGCTCTGGTCTGGCTGCTGCAGGACAGGATTCCCTTGGTTACTTTACCTGATGACCTCTTCCCTAGGGAAACAGGATACCCTTCCTGTCCCTTCATTGCAGCCAGATTTTCCCCTGAGCCTCTCCCCATAAGGTACCAGAGATCCTATTAGCAGAGGATAAAGCCCCTAGAGGGGACTTTGGAGAGCTCAGAATTGGCCCAGGGTCCCTGGGATGGAGTTCCTTTGTCCATGTGCTATGGCAGGGTGGGTGGGGGCTTTCCACTGCTCTCAGCTTCACCTGCTGCAAAGTTCACACAGGCTTGGTGTGGAGTTTTCCTTGTGGTTTCTCCAGTGATCCAGGAGGTCTGATAGAGCAGCAGTGCACATGGTGCTCCCCATGCCATTGGGGGGACAGGAACGTGTCCCAGATGGGGCTGTGAGCCCCCAACCCTCCGCTCCACTCCCCAGCCACAGCTCCAGCCAGACTCCTCAGTTCCACAACTTCAGCAGAAAGCCTCTGCCTGCTCTTTCCCCAGCTGCCCCTTTCCCTGGGGAGTCACCCGAGCTCTCCATCCCCATGTCCTCTGTCCCTGCAGAGTCCCCCAGCCCCGGGAAGCTCAGCAGCTGTTGAACGAGCAGCGAGCCAAGATCCCGTCACAGCAAAGAGCGTCTCAGTGCAGCCTCCCACTCCTCTGTCTGCCCGCCTCCATCTGCCAGCTCTTGTCCTGCATCTTGGCTGGTAGAGCCATATGTGCAGCGTCTGCCCCTTCCCGTCCCTCTGTCCTCTCCAAACTCCCTGCACAGGATGGACATTTGGCTCGAAGGTCTCCACAAAGCTTTGGAAATAACACGGAGGCTGAGGGCTAACCAGGGCCAGGGGAGACACTGCAGGACACATGGTTTGGCCAAACCCAGGGTTTCACCAAGAGATGCTGAGCTATCAACCCCGGGAAACCCCTTTCCTACTCAGCATCCTTAGGAGGGCTCAGGCCACATGTCCTGGCTTTCCCCATCTCTCTCTCTCCAACCCAGCTGGCTGCTGCCTGCCTGCTGTGGCTCTAAGTAGCTTTGGCTAAATCCCTGTCCAGAGGAAGCTGCTTATCCCCGTGGCTTCATGGCCAGCAGGATCACCAGAGTGGGCAGCAGCCTTGGGGTTGCAGGGTGGAGGGATGGGGCAGGTCCCCAGGGAAAAAGGGCAGTGAATGGGGATGCCCCCAGGAGTATGAGCAAAGCCACCGGCTGTGATGGTGCCTAGCCTGGCCGGGGTCCCAGAGCCAGTGGCAGCACCGCAGCAGGGATTTGTGCCTCGGAAGGAGCAGCTCCATCGATTTCCATGGAGCAGATGTCAGGGTTTAGGAATAAATCACGTCCAGCAGGAATGCAAGCTGAGGAGATCTAAGACCCACGGTCTCGCAGTTGCCGCGGGGACTGGGACCAGAGCAGAAAATGGGCTGCAGCACTGGGACGTGGCTGAGCCCCCCGATCCCCCCGAACCCTCCCATGCCCACTCCCCACGGAGCCCAACCCCACCGCTGCTGTTTCCACGGGGAAGCGCGTTTCCCGTGGAACGAGAGGACGTTCCCGACGCGGGCAGCTTTTCCGCCAGGATTTC
>VXBB01024216.1:0-16641 GCA_013399915.1 Illadopsis cleaveri | reverse complement strand
TTTTGTCCTTTCTCACCCTGGCTTTAGGCACCACTCATTCTTTAAGCCGGGTGCAACTAAAACATCTCCCCTTGCACAGGGCTTGTATTGCCCCCCCTGCCCCCCCCAACCCCATATCCTTCCAAGGAGAAACCAATCCAAGCAGCAGTGCAGTGCACAGCTCACCTGCAAACAGGCTGGAACCAGCCTGGTGCCATCCTCAGCCTCACAGCCCCCACTTTTGCATGCATGAGCCCCCAGCCCCTGTTGTGCCGCACTACTCTACCCCATGGTGCTCTTGCTGGGTGCCAGACAGGGCTGTTGACCCATAAACCCACCTTCATCAGCTGAGGGTACAAAACACCAGGGCAGAGGACATGGCAGCCGCGCTGGTGCCACCCTGCCCTGCATGAGCTGTGCACAGTGAGCAGTACCCTGATCACGGCTCCCATCCCTCCCTGGTGCCTTCCAGCCACCAGCATCAAGGCACTTTGTCGGCATTAAATATTCAGTTCCGTTCTCCATCCCCTCCCTGCGAAGGAGTTCAGCATCGCAATGATCCCGCTGGCCTGCCCGTGCTCTGCGCCGCCGGGATGCGTCTGGGCGGGTGCTGCATGCCAGCCTCCTGCAGCAGCGCCTGGGAGCACGGGAGAGGACAGCCACCTACCCCAGCACACGGTCGGGTGGTGGCCCTGGGGACCAGGGTCACTGTCACCTTCCCCCCTTACCAGCTGCTCTCCTGTGCATCCGCCTGCTGCAGTACAGGCTTCAGCTCTCCCTGCATCTCTGCCACTGGTTTGGATCTGTCCAGGAGAAGCTCCCTCTTGGCTACCCTCAAGCCTCTCCACCCCTCAAGTACCAGCTGGCCTGTTCACCCAGTGGCCTGTTGAGCACAGATTAATAACAGGCCCCAAACAAGGTCACTTGAGAGCAGTGGGAGCTCCCTGCATGCTGCAGCAAGAGCAGGCTGGGAGGCGGGTGGCTGTCCCCATGTGGAAATCCCATGGGATGGTCAGCAGGCACAGGCAGCAGAGCTAATGGGGGTCTGCAAGGAGAGAAATATGATGGGAGGGGAAGCAGCCCTGAGTGCTAGACAAGTGCTGGGGCTTGAGGGTCCTTCCTGCCTTGAGGCTTGAGGGTGAAGCAGAGTAACAGCAAACCCTGACCCAGAGCCAAGGGTGGAGAAGAGAAACAGAGCAGGTGACAGAGATGTGTGATCACCTCAACATTGGCAGTCCAGGCCAGCACCCTGAGCTGGGAGGGAGGGAAGCTCACCAAAAGCTGCAATCCTAGTATCCACCTGGGCAACTGGGAGCCCCAGGGCAACTGGGAGGCAGGACAGAGTGAGAGCAGTGGAAAGAAACAGCTGTCGCAGCGTGGCAGGGACTGCATTCTGCTGCCTGGGTATCACAGGGCAGGACAATGGCAGGAGGGATATTTTTCAGAGAGAAATAAATATTGTAGTTGGGGAAAAAGAAGTGAATTCTGGTTGAGGAGAGGCTGGAAAGTGCCACACTACATCTCACCAGCGTAGCTGTCTACAGTCCCCTGGGAGGGGGTTGGCAAGGGACTCGGGTTTTTTTCACCTTCAGGTTCATTTTCAGGCTTCCCTCTGTGACCGCCAAGACCAGGAATGTGCAGTGCGTGGTGGAAATGAGAGCTCGAATCCCACGCACGAGCACAAAGCATTCGGGGGACCAGGACACCAGGTCACAGGAATGTCCCCACACTTACTGCAAGGCAGAAGTTCCCTGTCTGCAGTCGGGAGGGGAAACATCCAGAGCAGAACCATCCTGGGGTGCACAGCTGGGAAGATTCGGGACCCCTCGCAAGGGCTGGGAGAACCGGACGCAGGGCACGGCTGAATGAGCCCAGTCGCAGCCTGGCGGCTCGCGGGAGCCCCAGGAAGAGAGGCGAGCCACCCCTGCCATTCCTGCAGCGTGGCATCATCGCTGCGCACGACGCCGCTGGAGTAATTGCCGCTGGAGTAATTGCCGCCGGGCTGGGTGCCAGCGCAGCGCCCGCCCTCAGCCCCCCGGCACAGGAGATAACTCAATCTGCCCCTCCTGCCTCCTCCACGCAACGGGGGGGGCCACTGCTCTCCCCTCTGCTCAGCCCAGGGGACCCCCCCAGGGTGTGTGAGTCAGGAGGGAGGCGATGTGGGGCACTGGGGCAGCCTCCTGGCGCTCAAAGGCCGTTCCTTGCATCCCCTTACCCTAATTTGAGGCATCTGCTTGGCGAAGCCCGAGGGCTTCCCGTTGCAAAGGCCACCGGAGCATTTTAATAGCGTGCTTTTGCCTGGCTTCCTTCCTGGGAATAAACCACGTCCTGGTGATACAGAGCATAAAAAAACCAGCGTTAACGGCCGGCGGCCAAAGCTGGGAGCGGGCAGGGAGAGCTGCCCCCACCCCTGCCCCGGCTCAGCCCGTCCTGCCGGAGCTGGGGGGACGCGACCTGCCAGAGCCCCGCCACGGGCCCGTCCCTGCTGCCGTTGGAAAACAGGATGTAATAAAACCCCATTTGGAGCCCGAGTGACAGTAGGGAAGGGCGGAGGGATGGCTGGCTCGTGCTGGGTGGCTGCCGCGGGCAGTATGCCTTCCCTGGGGAGCAGCATGTTTGGGGGGCTATCTCCCCGTGCCCTCAGCCCTTGCTTCCCCAGGAGTGGACGCCACTGCCCCAGAGAAGTCACATCCCAGGAAGGTGAGCTTGACCCCCATTGAGTGCCTCTGTGCTCCCCCCAGAGCTCTGCCTGCATCTTGGGGACAGAAAGGAACACTTGTCCCAAGCCATGTCTGAGAGTCACACCTTCACCAAGCAGTGATGGTGCTGTGAGTCCCCACACTGTCATAGGGTCTGGGAGGGTTTTGTCCGTGGCCTGCTCAACCTGAAGCTCTTCCTAAAGTGTATTTTAATAACTTAATGACATTTTAGACTGAGCAAAGTGAAGGAACAGCATCCCACAGGGCATTGTGAGTTACCCACTCATTGCCCCCAGCCTGTGGGCAGCTCCAGCAGTACAGGCAGGAGCCCCCATCGCCCCAGACACCCCACTGCTGAGAGAGCGTGGAAACACAAGATAACACCGAGGCCAGAGGGGAAGTTTCTGGAAAACTGTGTTAGATAAGTCATTGCAACCTCTGTGTTCTCAACCTAAATATTGACGGGTGGATTCTGCAGGGAGTTTTGGGCAGTTGTGGCTTTTTTGGAGGGAAAATGGAGTGGGGGAGCTGTGGGATGAGCACATTTGATGTCACCTTGCTGCCTCTGTGTGGGTGGAACTTGGCTTCTCTGGGGTGTGTAGAGTGCAGGCTGTGGCTGACAGGGGTTCAGGGGCCAGCCTGTGACATAGGCGCAGCACTTGGAGCCCCACAGCTGTGGAATGAGTCTGTCAGGGCTCATCCCAGATGAGGGGGCTGGCAGTCATGCCCTGGGTCCCCAGGGAGCTCCCAGAGCAGCACAGCTCAGGTGTGAAACCAGATCAAAGCACTTCTTGCAGGTGGGGTGTGCTGGGTGCACCATGTTCGGCTTGTCCGCTGTCAAATAAGGGGTTGAGTTCTTGGAGCAGCTCACCTCTGCGCTAAAGGAAGGGAAAGCCTCTCTCTCCCTCCCCCAGCTGCACATTTTTGCCAGCCCCATTGACCTCAGCAGTTTGCAGGTTGCCGCCCCTCTGTCCACAGGGATAGAAATGTGGTCAAAGTTTATTAGAAGGACAGCAGCCACATGTGTGTGTGTGAGTGTGTGTGTGTGTATATATAGGCAAAGCGTGACGGCATGACCTTTGTTTTCTTGGGAAGCTGTGCTGAACGGCACAGCCAGGAGGGGAGGAAGCAAACAGGCAGGAAGGGGGGATGCAGTAGGTGTATTTTCAGCTGTGCTCTGCCTCCCTGCAGCATAGGAAGGCAGCTGGGAAGGAGGGCACAGGGACAAATGGCGGCAGCAGGATCCAGGGCCCAGAGAGCAGCAGAGGGGATCAGCCTTTGCACCACACTGGAGGAGCAAATACAGTCACCGTGTCCCACTGGAGCAACGTTTTGCCAGTCTGTGTCACAGGCACCTGGCCTCTGTCACCCAAATGTGCTTTCAGGATCATTACAGGGCATTTTTCCTGCAGAGAACAGCCTGGGGGCTGTGCACATCCCATCCTGCTGAGATTCCCATCTTCAGGCACAAGGGCATTTACCCCCTGGTGCTTCCCTTGTGCCAGAGCAAATCTGCCTGTCAGAGCACCTCCAGCAGGCACTGGGGCAGAGTGTGTGATGACGGGGACATTCAGCTGCTGTGACTAATTTTCTTCCTGATGCCAGGCCAGGCTTGTCCCCTCCCACCATACCAGAGACTGCTCTGAGCACTGGCTCTGCTCCTCTGTGTTAGGCAGGTGACATCCCACTCACCTGTGGCTTGGTCTGCAGGAAGTAGGCATGCTGCTGAGCTGGCCAGACTGCTGTGCTTGGTGGTGGCTGTCACTCAGAACTGTCACTCCCCATGTCCCTCCTGTGGAGTGAGGAAGTGGCAGAAGCTTGGGTGTGCTTTCCCACGGGTACTGGCCTCTCTTGCTCACACACATACACATTCCTCCTTTTGTATCTGATAGAACGCTGCTGCCTCCAGCTTGGCCACTGGCACATGAAATCAGAGGGTCCATGGAACCTGATTCCCAGGGGACAGTCACTGCCTGTGCCCATTGCTTGGTCACCAGGATGCAAAGAGCAGGGCAGAGTGTGGCTGTGATGGTACCTGGGGGATGTGTGAGGCTGTGGTGTTTCTCTGGCACACGTGGGCAGGCAAGGCCATCATCCTCTGCTGCTGCCAAGGGGGCTGTGACAAAGGACAGTGTGCAAGAGGACTGTCAGGGGGCAGAGCAGAGGGAACCAGCCCCTGCCCTTCTGGGGGATGGCAGTGTCCCCAAACCCACTGCTAACCCCCAGTACCCCAGGCATGTGCCAAAAGGAAGATACCAGGATGAATTCTGGGAGACCATACCAGGGCCACATCCTTAGATATTTCATGCTTGCAGCCACAGTGCCGCTTTTCCAGGGCAAAGGCGAGTCCCTTCCATCAGGCCCTGCAGCAGTCCCACTGTCCCTGGAGGCTGTTATGAAGCCATACGTGGAAGGACCCTGGGAACAGAGATTGAGCTTAGAACAGCCAGCATTGGTCCTTTCCGAAAACTGCACCGACTTTGTCCCACCACCAGCCCCACCCCAGTCACCACTGCACATTGCTCCCAGTCCCTTCCCAGAACAGCTGTAGGTCCTGGCTGTGCTGACAGAGGTTGGAGAATCTGTGTGAAGACCACAAGGCTGTGCCATTCCTGGGGGGCAAGCCTGGGAGCAGGGGGACACTCAGTGCCCAGCCCTGGCCAGATACAGGGACAAGGACCAGCCAGTGCCGAGGTGCCAGAGCAATGCCGTGTTGGAAGGATCCCAGCCAAGGCTCTCATCAGGCACCACCACAGCATCTTGGAGCCAGGGAAGTCAGCCCTGGTGACTCAGAGGAGAGGGGAGAAATTCAGACTCCTCTGCCCTCCGACTGGTTTCCTGGCTCCTCTAAATTTGCATAAGAGCCTCTCAGCTGTTCCCTGGGGCCAAGGCGACCCCTGTAGCAGCCGGGCCCCCTGCGGCAGCCGTAGGTTCCTGCGGTCAGCCTCAGCTCTCGCTCTTGCTCAGGCAAACAACTGCACCAACGGCTCTCTCCCTGCACGTGGGAGCTGCGAGTGCCCGCCCTTGGTCCCCAGCCAGGGCTCGTCCCCATCCCGAGTGCCGCGGGGGACTGCAAGCCCAGCCAGAGTGCCTTGAGCTGCGTGGCTGCTCAGTCACGCTCCAGGCAGCAATCAGGGGACTAGCACCCCTCTAACAACAGGGGTGAGGAGTGGTGGCTCTGTGGGTGGCTGTGACAGATGTCTTCTCCACCCTCTGCTCACACAAGGCTGGTGGCTTTGGCACAGAAGTGCCGCCATGGCATCCAAGTTCACCAACGGTTCACTGGGTGACTTCCCGCAGGGCAAAGGTCGAGGCCCCTCGCGCTTCCCAGTCAAGCCTGATGTTTCCTCAGCACTCCTGCAAACCCACCAGGAGCAAAGAGCAAGCCCAGGTGGGATAGCTAACCACCCCGTACCTGAACCCAGTCCCCTGTCTCCCAGCTCCAGCCTGAGCCACCAGTGTATTCCCTCCCAGCCCAGCCCAGGGACCAGGGAATTGGGGGCAAGGACAGAAACTGACAGCCCAGATCCAGTGCCTGGGGTGCTGTTAGCTGGCTCCAGCCACCACTGCTCACCCCAGGAGGGAACCTTTCTGCTTCCAAGGACACGGCACAGCTTTGGGACTGCAGCAGAGCTTTGGTCAAAATGCAGAGGTGGGGCAGGGCTGAGCTGGGGGCTGGAGGGATGCAGGCAGGTCCCACCTCAGCAGGGCTGGCTGGGGACAGAGCAGGGATGCAATCGATGTCTGGGGCCACTGCTCCTGGTACTACTTGGTGACAAGGCAGCCGTAGGGACATCTCAGGCCAGTTTGGCGTGCCCCTAAAGCTGGTAGCGGAGCTGTAAGACTCTTTAGGGCCAAATTTCAAAGCGTTTGGGAAAGGTCTGCCCATAGGCACTGGGAAGAGAGTCTGGAGGTGCCCATAGAGCACCCAGTGCGGGGCAGCAGCAACCCGTAGTGCTGATCCCACCCCCTCGAGAGACCGTACAATAACAGACTCCACGGAGCCGCTCTGTGCTCACCCCACCCTCAGCAGCAGTGTCACTGAGCTGTCCCCAACGAGCCTCGACATATCCACCAGTGGGCAGCACCTGGCTCCAGCAGCCCTGTCACCTCAGCCTGCTCCAGTGCCACCAGCGCAATACCCTCAACCCCACCATCCCAAACCAGCGGGTGCGAGGGAGGGAAGAAGGANCGGCTCCAACCCCTTGCCGGCACCCCACCCCTCTCCAGCCGCCAGCCTTCGCCTCGGGGCTGCTCCGGTGCCATCTCCCCCGGTTCTGTCCCATGGTTGTAGCTGGTTTGCGTTTGGTTGGTTTTTTTCCGGGGGAGGGAGGCTGTGTTGTCCGGAGAGCTGTGTTTTTCCAGCTCGTCGGCAGGGGGTATGCTTGTACCGAATAATCCAACTCTTTTGTCCGCGATGNGAAGGATGGCGGGTATAGGAAAAAAAAAAAATATATAGGAAGAAGAAGTAAATAAATAATAAAAGCCGACCAACCCAGACCCGGCAAAACGGCGAGCAGGGCAAGCCGGGCACGTTTATTGAGGTGCAGGGGGGGAGGATTAAATACCTGCCGAGGGGGATGCTCGGATCCCGGGGCTGCCGGTGCAGCGTGGTCCAGGGCTCCTCCCGGCGGCGGCGGCTGCCGGNATCCCCATCCCATCCCCATCCTCATTCCTGCTCGGGGCTGCAGATAGGCAGGGCCCCCGCCAGCTGCCAGACCCCGAGGCCGTTGGAGAACCTGCGTTTGCTGACACCAGCCCTGGCACGGCAGAGGGAGCTGCTGTTCGGTGCACCCCGTGGGGTGGTGGGTGAGAGAACAACTCTTTTCACCCTGTCCCACCTGTTGGAAGGTGTTTCCAGCCCCACCAAAGCTGCTGTAAAGGTCACTGGCAGAAACGGGATATTCTGGGACTCAGTGGCTCTGATGGAGCACACTTAGGGTGGCAGGACAGCCCTAGTATGGCCAGGGATGCTGACAGTAGTGTCACACCTTTTCAGTAGGTGCATNTTTAAAGCCGCTGCCGGAGCCCCCCAGCCCCGCAGGGCCGGGATTGGCGGGGCGGGCAGCACTGCGGGGGGAGCCGCGCAGGGAGGGGAGAAGAATTAAACAAAAAAAGGAGGAGAAAAAGAAGAGCAAACAACGGAGGGGAAAGTGCAATCTAACCGCAAACATCGGATGAAACAGCCCCGGGGATGCCCCGGGGATACCCCGGTTGCTCCCGCCTGCGGGGTTGGGGCGGCTCAGAGGGGTCCTGGGTGCTGCGCGGAGAGGCCGGGTGGGAAAGGCTGGAAACCNGTGGTGGGTGAGAGAACAACTCTTTTCACCCTGTCCCACCTGTTGGAAGGTGTTTCCAGCCCCACCAAAGCTGCTGTAAAGGTCACTGGCAGAAACGGGATATTCTGGGACTCAGTGGCTCTGATGGAGCACATTTAGGGTGGCAGGACAGCCCTAGTATGGCCAGGGATGCTGACAGTAGTGTCACACCTTTTCAGTAGGTGCATGTTTGGCCCAGGGTTATCTTGCCATCACAGGCCATGAACATGTGATTCACCCAGCTACAGAGAGAAAAACCTTGCTAAATCCCACCCTGATGGGAAAAATTTCCAACCTCATCATGGTTCAGCCTGGGTACTTTGTTGTCCCACTCTTGAGTCCAAAGTGTTCCTGACAAGTTTTCTCTTAATAATTTCTGGGGTTTGCATGTGAAGCATCACCCCTCAGTGCTGGGTACACTTTCTGTCAGGAGCAAAGCTACAGGGATAGGGACAGCAAGCAGTCTCCATGTGCAGCTGGGAACTGTGCAGGTGCAGGTACATGCAGGGCAGGGAAGCTCCAAGGCCCTGGATGGTCTGGAGATGGCTGTAGGAAGGGAAGGACTCAGTGGGGAAGTGAGGGGTCCTGGCACAGGCAGGAGGGTGAGTGCCTCTGGGAACACCAATCCAAATCCCCTCATTTGCTGTGAATTTCTGCTTGCACTGGGCTTTGTTCGCAGGGCAGGGGTCAAATGCCTCACCAGGGCCCCCAGCCCATCCTCTTCGCTCCACTGCCAAGCTCCAGGCCCTGGGCAGCAATGTGTCAGGACAGAGAGCCATGAGCAGTTCAGTAATGACCTCCCTTGTTGTTAATTGGAAAGCCAAATTAACTCGGTGACTCCATTCTCAGTACTGTGCTGTGTGGCTGCCGTCTCGTCCTCAGGAAGAATTTCCCTTGGCAATGCCAGTGGATATGGAGTTGGATGCTGTGGCCTCTTCCCCTCTCCACACATCTTCTGTTGGAATTGTCTGACTCTGCCTGTGCAGCTGGTACCCTCTGGCAGGGGGGGAGGGGAAAACTGAGGCACAGAAATCAGGTTGGCACCTGTGTCAAGACTGCTCACCTACCAAAAAAGTTCCAGTTCAAAGCCAGGATCCAGGAGGCCTGAGCACTGCTCTTGCCCTCCAACCCCTGTACTGGTTTCCAAAGGGCTCCTCCACACTATGAGGGACCCACACCAAGGGCAAGCTGGCTCCTGAGGCTGTTCATAGAGGGGCAGACCCAGCTGTGGCAAGTCCATCTTGAAGATCAGTGGGTATATAGAAAAAAAAAATAAGGCTGCATCATACACGGGCTACATCCAGGCTCGGTTTCTTTGATTTCTCTTTTCTTTTCTTATATGGAACCTGACCTGACTCTGGATTTCTGCTGTTCCTTTGCAGGTAGGTAAAACCATAGAGGGATTGTGATCAGGCTGGCTTTGGAATTAACCCCAGAGTTGAACAGTCTGGGTTAGCACTGCTTGAGGCTCCTCAACAGACAGTGCTAATGATGACACGGCATTGTGCTCACCACTTGTTAAAACCCAGACTTTAACGAGATTGCCGTGTATTTAAACCCACGCAGCCCTATCACAGTGCCCATGTGTGGAACCAGACCTGCTCAGAAGTGCATCTGAGAACTTGTCATGGCTACACAGGTCTCCAGGCTGCCAGCACTGGCACAAGTGGGACACAGCATGGTAGGTACTGGGTGTTTGAAGGGTCCTGGGCTCTGCTTGGGTAGGGATGTAGTCAGGGAAGGATGGCATGTTGCTTTGGGATGCCCTGTCCATCCCCAGGGCCCACCTTGCTGCTTAAACCTTTCCCAAGGCTGTTGGAAGTCACTGCTCAGCTCAGGCCATGCACATTAAGTTCACCCTTAGCTGTGGATGGCCCAAAATGGGCTGGATCCCGAAGGAGACATATGCCACCAAATCCAGCTGCCTTTTCTCACCTGGAGATAAATCTCTCACTACAGCCCAAGCAACACCCTAAACACAAAACAAGCACAAATATTGAGACGGTTAAGTTTGGCTGCTCAAACTTTTTGCCTGGAGCTGGCCGGAACATCCTGGCAAAGCAAATGCTCCTGCTAGTGTTTGTTCCAGTTTTCCTGTGTAGCCCCCTATTTCATTAAACAGGGTCCTGGCCAGTTTGCTTCACCGCCCATCAGAGCAGCCCTGCGGGGCCAGGCTGGCTGCCAGAGGGAGATGTGGAGCCAGAACGGCCTGACCCCACCCCAGCCCTTGTTGCTTCTTTCTGCAAGATGTGTAACAGCATCACGATCCTTGGTGACATCGAGGGACTATTTGTCATCAGGAGAAATGCACTGGCAGGCAGCAGGAGGAGAACCAAAGGCTACAGCAGAGCCTGAGACAGGCATGGCTCCAGCATCCCAGCACCACATGCTGCTGGTGCTCGGGATCCTGCCTTTGCTGCCCTCGTGGGCTTGGGCAACTTGGGCATGTGTCAGGCAAGGCTCTGCCTGCACACAGAGCCACGAGGTTCTGCCTGCACAGAGTGCCACACACACACACACACACACACACACACACACGTGCCCTGTCTCCATTGGGACACCACAGGTGAATCCTGCAGTCTGGCTGCTTGTCCCCAGCTGAGAGCAGGAGCTAAACCAGAGCTGTTGGACCATGGGAATGAGGTGATGCAGCAAGGAGCTGGGCTGGCATGTTTGGGACAGGCTTCTCTATAGTACCAGCTCAGCTTATTCTCTGCCTGCAGTGATGTCTTCCCAGGGACTGCAGCTTCACAGATGTTGCACTGATGGAGTGGGATTTCTCCCCTTCAACACACTGCAGCCAGGTGCTTGTTCAGGCAGCCCTGGCTTGCAATAAATTTGAAGCAAGGATTCAAAGCTGAAATAGGTCTTCTGAAATCCTCCCTAAAGTATGGGAGAAAGAGTCAGGTCTGCTCAGGGATTTTCAGTCAGACCCTGGACCAGCATCCAACTCCACCCACTGTTCTAAGGGATTACAGGGTTGAGGCAGCCAGGAAATCAGTTTCAAGATGGTCTTTCATGTCCCATGCACTCCTGGGACTCGGTTCAAGAAGCCATGACAAATATTCAATAGAAAGGGGGTGGTTTGAAGTTTGTGGTAGGAGATAGGCAAGAGCTGGAGCCCAGGAGGGAGCCTGGCCACCAGCCCTGGTCCTGCTTATCCCTAGTGCAGCCCCTCTGGGATGAGCTCTCTTCTCTGCTATAAACCTGACAGCTGTCTTGCAGATCACTTAGCAACAAGCATGTGTGAAGCATTTGTCACATCACAGGGGTGCATCCAGGTCTAGACAGGAGGTCCAGTCACTGCTCCTACTTACTCCCTGGCATCACTCTCCTCCTGTTGTTTTTGAAGCAGTGTGGATGAGGACACTCACCAGCCTCTCTGTAATGTGCATACGTGTTCCTGTGCCTTCAGCAGCTTCTCCCGGGCTTTCCTCCTGCTCCACTTAATTAGGCACCGAGGGAGAGGGACAGTAACCAACAATTAGGTGAGCTGGAGAAGTGCCCTGGTTTTCTGGCCTCGCTGCTCTGAGCACCTTGGGAACCACATTCCCCCAAGACAGGAGAAGGAGAGGGAGGGAGCCAAGGCTCTCAGAAAGATGGAGCAAAGCAGCATCAGCTGGAAAAAGAAGGCAGTGGGTTAAATTGTGCAGGGATGATGGGATGAGGCAGGAGAGTCCCTGGGAAGGAGTGAGGCAATGGGTTTTGATCGTTGCTCTGAATCAGTGGTTATGGGATTGTCACTGGGCATCTGGATGGAGGAAATGTCCTCATGCAACATTTATTACATGGGAAATGCTCAGGAGTGACAGGTCACTGTGGCTGCCCAAACTTGGCTCCATGGTCCCTGTTCACTGGCATGGTCAGCTTATGTGACTGTGATGTCCCCAGAACTGGCTCTCACCCTTGCAGCTTGTGAGGTTTGTCTGTTCATAATTGTTCTGTGATAACAGTGGCATCCCTGGGGAGAGATTACATCCTCTGCCGACTGTGTGCCTGGCCCAGTTGGAAACAGCTCCGAGCAGCCTCTGCCTCTCTTTCTGTTGCCAATTCAAGGCCTTGGAGCTAATCTCCAGTGTCGCCAAGAGATCAAGTCTTGGCCCTGCTGGTAATGGTGTGATCCCAAAACATTCCAGGAACAGAGAATTTGAGATGCTGAGCCAGATGCTGAGCTCCTGGAGAAGACAAAAGGGGATGGGGGATGTGACTGCATCCAGGTGAGTCTGTGATTCAGTGAAGACTGTGTGAGTGATAGACAGAGGTGACACTGCCCCAAAGTGACCTGGAAATGCAGTGGGAACCAGCTAAAGTGCAGCAGTCTAAGGCTTTGGGAACATCCAGCTGCTCTCCTCACTGGCTAGGAGCTACCTGAGAGATGCTGCAGGAGCTCCATGAATGGGCTGCTGCAGGAGAGGAGGAGAATACTTGGAGCCCTGGTACCTGCACCCCACTGGAAGTCTAAGCGATCAGAGACTTTCTTGGTCCTGGTCTCTCTGAAAGGTTCAGTGTTGGCCTTGCCAAGGCCAGAGCTGTCTCTACATCTTACCAAGAAATTCCTGCCAAGATGTTATTTGGCCAAAGTCCTGGAGGCAGGATAAATCAGTCTGGATTTGAAAACACCAGGCATGTGTGCTCAGACACACCCCACCAAGAGCAGCCATTCCTTATCTGCATCCACCTCTGCCAATCCCCCTTTGCTCAAGGTTGTCTCAGCCCTTACTCCTGCTCCTGGCTCAGCTCCCTTAGCTTTAAATTCCATTAGACCTCAGTGGCATCCTCTCAGGGGGCTTTTGAGAAGGGTTGTGCCCCATTTCCACTCAGCTGGGGGGCTCTGGCAAGTAACACAGCATTCAAAGAGTGCATGCAATAAAAATCACTCTTTTGTCCCTATAGAAAATGGCCTGGCAGTGGCAAGAAACTGCTCTCCCACCCACAGATCGCATGCAGCTCCTCATGGGCTGACTCTACCTTATCTTTCTCCTGAACTGATCACGCATCCCCAGGCCCATATTCCCTCCAGCTGAGGTCACTGGATATGAGACTCTCATCCCTGCTGGTGTGGATGGGAGAGTTACCAATTGCTGCTGTTGAGCAGCACAGGGAAACCCCTGGTGGGGTGGAAAATCCTGTACCTGCCAAATTTCTCCCTGGAAATGCGATATAAAATGATCCATGGAACCGGTCCCGTGCCTGGCTATCACTGTTGGCGCCTCTGACTCCACTCATCCGCTGGGCTGAGTCCCAACTGTCCGTGCGTGATGCCACCAGCAAATGAGTGACAAGGGGCACAGGTCCAGCCATGCAGAATGAGAGAGGCACTGGGGGAAGGCTGGAGGAGAGGAGTCCACTCGGGTGAGACACATCGATCGCCTGTTATCTGATACATTATTCATAGCCAACCTGGGCTGCAGCTCAGGAGAAAGTGGTGAGCATGCACTTCTCCTTGGGAAATATGCCTGTGGGAGATGGAGAGCCCTGGGCTCCAGCTCAAATACCCTGCTAGGCAGTCACGACACACCAGCCTCCTTTTGGCTTTCTGTGCCCACATCCACTGGTGCTCATAGCACCAAAGACTGGCCCGTGACTCCCAGCACCCACTGTCACATTGTACCAGGGAGTGTTTCTATCCAGGATTGGTCCCTCTTTTCTTTGCTGGGACACCCCAGTCCTTGTCATAAACACATGCAACTCCACATTGACCAACAACTTAACGATGTTCTGCTTCCTAGCCTGGACATGAGCACAACACTTGGCCAAAAGGGGTGTGGGCCCCATCATACTTCCCCAGGGTGACATAATGGTGTCAGAGAGGAAGGCAGGGGCACACAATGAGGACGTGGCTTCACATCGGGTGTCATGCAGCGTAGAAGTCTCTGCCTGGATGGGTGCAGTCCCAGGGCTGATCACATCTGGAAGTCTTTGGAGAGGATACAAAGGAAGGGACCTTCCTCCCAAAATGCCCAAGCAACCAATGCACCTGGAGAACCCATCCCTGGCCATCTGGGGTTTCTCTGGTTTCAGTGGGGTGCAACATTCACATGGACTTCAGCCCAGCTGTGTAGGGGAGCCGTGGTCAGGGCAGAAGGCACAGTGGTGTGACAGCAGCATCACCCTGCTCCCCAGCACTGCAGGAATCCCTTGGGAAGCAAGGCAGTTGGTGTCCCATGGGACAATCCACTCACTGTGGCACTTGGCATGATGCCACCACACTGCAGAGGGACTGTGGCTGGGAAGAGAGCTGGGGTGGGGTGTGTCAGGTGGAAGTGCTCTGGCATTTGGGCTAGGGAGGGGTTCTAATGGGGAAAAATTAGCTTGTGAGGCATTAAGGACAGCCACACTCTACATTTTGAGAGGTGCTCTTACAGATGCCTGGCTCTGGGTTTTACACCCTTCTGCCCACAGCAGCAGGAGGCAGGTGGCAGGGCTCATACCCACTCCTCCAACCCCACGAGCATCCTCTGTGATGCTGCTTCTCTTCCTGAACCCATTTCTTCCCCTTCCCTGCACTCGGGGATGTGCTGCCTTGGCTCTCTGGAGGCTGCAAATAAACCAGCCAGGCCTGGGACACTGGAAATATCACTGCTGTAATTCCCAGCAGATCCAAGGTCGGTTCCATATGGCTGTGGGCTCCCCGCTGCCCGGTTTGCAGCCTGCCCAGCCCGGCTGCCTCACCACTTCTCCCCGGTGCAATATGGCACCTCAAAGCCCAGAGCCAGCACTCAGGGATTAGCTCTCTTTTTTCTCTTGTTATTGCTTTATTAGCTAAACCTAACGAGGCAGCATTTGTGCTGGCCCTTGAGGGCAGGTGGCCAGGATTTATGACTGCAGCGCTGCTGAGTGACCTGGAGTAGAAACGGGCACTCAGTGCCAGGGAAAAGAGACCAGCACCCGAATCCCTGGGGACGTGCCGCGAGGGCCGGGACAGCTGCGCTGCCCGGAGACTTTTGCCGATGCCGTGTTTGCCCCGAGGGAGGGCTCCCGGGGTCCGGGGGCATTCGCTGGCATCGCTCTCGCCGCGGCTGGCAAGGACGCTGTGCCATGCTGAGAGAGCGCCCGCATTGCGAGAGTCACAGCTGGCACGGGCACGGCGTGGCTCTGAAGGGGCATTTCACTGCTCAGACGGCCGCTGCGCATGAAAAGGGCATTGTAGGGGAGCGTGTGTGGCTGGGGAGCAGCTGGCGTTGGCAAAGCATCGCCGCGTCTTAGAGGGACACAAAGACCACCGCCTCCTTCCCCAAAGGGCGTTTTGGGGCTGGGGTGGGGTGTGTGGGAAAGGGCAGGAGATTGCTGCGGGGGGCTGTGGGCATCGCTTTGGGGCTGTGAGCACAAAGAGGGCAGACGTACAAGTCCAGGCTGCAATTTGGGCAGATGGGTCCCTGCTCCAAGCACCCAGTGTGTGGCATGAACAGGAGAGTTGCTTCCCTGTGCCACTTCCCACCAGGTGCCATGGGGTGCTGCACCCCCGGACTGGTGACCTCAGATCTGCCCAGATGGTGAGGACTTACTAAAAACCCCTTTGCTCTCCTTCTTCTAAGCCAATCACAGGGAGCCCCTGGCCATGGTTCCCTGCAGAATCAGGGCATCTGCCCCCACAGCTGCCCCCATCCCTGTTGTGCCCGTGCTGTGAACACCTCTCCCATGCCCTGCCCAGGAGTGCAGCATTCCCCCGTACCTGTCTGCCTAGGCCTGGTTCACACCAAAGGATCACAGAAGTTTCGTCCTGAAACTGGTTTTTGAACGGGCTCGGCTCACCCAGCGTGAAGAGCAGGACGGGCAACGCTTTATTTCAGGCGGCGGCATAAATCAGCCCATGGCTGGTGTCGGGCTCTGCCAGACGTTCCCCTGGGGAAGCGGAGGCAGCCGCAGGGGATGTTTCTTCGAGCCCGGGTTTGGAGCTTGGGGCCTGAGTACAAATCCATGGCCACGTTCAGGTTCAAAAAAGGGACCAGGGACACACAAGGGACATGCAGGACCCTCCGGCAGCAGAGGAGAGCAGCCAGCTGGATGTTGTGATGTTTCAGCTCTCCACTGCCAGCTTTGCTGGAGCCAGTTTGCCAAAACAGGGTGCATAAAGCAGCTTGGGAATGCTTGGAAGGAGGCACGATCTCCTCTGAGAAAGGAGCAGCAAGAGACAGGGACTGCAGGAGAGTCGGGAGGTAGTGGGGTGGGGGGGAAGGAGCCACAAAGACAAAAAGCACTCGGAAAAGTGCTCGGCAGCCAAACCTACGAGCCCAGACACGCCGCAAAGCACCTCTCACTTAGGAGCCGCTGCTTGAAAAGAGCCTTTGAGGAAAAGCTGGGGAGCACGAACACGTTTCTCCTCCTTCCCCTGGAGGGAAAGCTCCCGCTCCACAGCAGGGTGCTGCACCCTACATAGAGGACACTAGTTGGGTGGCTTGTCACATCATCCGCGGTTGGGAATGAGGGGCTGGGGGTGAGCATGAGAAGTGGGATCCAGACTTTGCAAGTGGAGGGAAGGGAGGATTCTGCTTTGCTGTCGAAACTCGAAACGGGGCTGCCGAGCGCGGGGCGAGAGGTGCCGGGGGGGCCGCCTCGCCCGCTCCCCGCAGTGCCGCTCTCTCGCGGCAGAGGGCGCCCCGCTCCACGCTTGCGACTGGCGGCATGGGGCGGGGGGACAGGGGACAGGG
>VXBB01024213.1:23021-122501 GCA_013399915.1 Illadopsis cleaveri | reverse complement strand
CCCGTGCCAGCGTGTCCCACCTGCTCCAGCTGTTCACTCCCTTTACCCAACACCTGCCACCACAGTCCCGACTCTCCCTTGCACTGGTAGGAGCAGCCATTCCATGGGAAGACAGACATGCTCCTGAGAAATTGCTTGGTTTGAGCATTTGTGTTACTAACAGTGATTAACAATTCTGTGCTAGGGAGATTTTCCACATCCTAAAAATGTGGCCAGGAAGAATAAAGTGGACTGCTCCCTCATGAAGTACCTATCATGGTATGATAACACATTGCAGTGTGCTGAGCCGAGCACTGATGTCTCACAAATCACAAGGGTGTCCCAATACCTCAAACTCCCTGTCGGCCAGCTGCACCCCGCTGTACAACACTCCTGGGAAGACGTGGCTGGTGCCAAATGTGCCGCTGAGGGGGAACATTTCAAACTTGGTCTAAGCCATCTCCACGGGCTCCCCACACGTGCTCAGGTGGGCAGAGTGCTGATCTGTAGGGAGGAGAAAGGCAAAACACCACTAAGCTTTCAGCAACCACGATCTCGATTTGATTGCAAGAGGAGATGTCATGATGAAAAAATTATCCAATACATCTATGCATTTATTTATTACACAATCTGTATAGTTCTCTCTATATTTCTATGTACATAGAAATGATTTGTAGCACACTAAAAAAAGCCTTGCAGCAAAATTTTGAAGAAACAATACACTGACAAGTCAGGTGAATACAAATGGTATATCCATATTCAGTTTCCTTATTCTGTTAGATAACCAGATGGTAGATAATCACATCAGCACAACAGTACAAACCACTGAGCACAAAACAGCTCTCTTGTGACAACAGCATCCCTCTGAAGACAAGGAGTGACGTACATTCTTCTGTCCTTTTTGTATACATATACAGAAACCTGCTTGGAATCATAAAATCCTTCAGGTTAGAAATGACCTTCAAGATCATCAAGCCCAACCATTACCCAGCACTGCTAAACCAACCACTAAAAAAACCATGTTCCTAAGCAGCCCATCTAGAGATTCTTTATATACCTTCAGGGATGAACCACTTCCCTGGGCAGCCTGTTCCAATGCTTGACAATCCTTCCAGTGAAGATATTTTTCCTAGTAACCAATCTAAACTTCCCCTGGAACAACCTGATGCCACTTCCTCATGTCCTGTCACTTGGGAGAAGTGATTGACCTGACCTCCACTTCGATACAACCTCCTTTCAGGTAGTTGCAGGGAGCAACAAGGTCTCCTACAATCTGTAAAACCCGGAGAGCAACTTTTGCAAGATGTGCTGTAGATTCACAATCAGCACAGAGAAGCATACATACTTATCTTGTGATGTCCTTGCCAAAACTGTTGGGTGACCTCACCTTCAAGGGTGTTACAGCATAGGGTCAACCCAAGGTCTACCCTTCCATCATTTATAACACAGAAAAGAAGGTTAACACCCGTAATGAAGTCAAAATGCATCATGAAGGAAACAAATGGGGTTTTTTTGGTGGAGGCTTAAAAATGCCTGGTCTTAAATGCCCCAAATAATAATAATAAAAATTAAAAAAAAGGCAGACTGCAAAGAGAGTATTGCAGCTTCCCACTGCTCAAATAAGAGCAGAAAACCCTTACCTGCAAGTAATACTGTCCTTCAACAACATATAGCCCATCAAAGGCACCCAGGACATAAATTTCATCTTGCTGCTTCCCTACCATCTGGTAACTCAGATGGCAACAGAGGTCCTGCTGGCGAATGGCTCAATTTCCCTCAGATTCAGTGAGTTCCGTGAAGGAGAAGAGATATCCACGAAGGAGAAGAGACCCCACTGAAAGAATGTTTGTTTGATGGAAGCTGTGTGATCTGACTGGCATACAATGTCCAGTTAACAGCAGCAGGATAGTCAGGAGAGAGATGTGGGCATGAACTCAGTTCTATCACCAAAAAGTGACCATTATCCATTTCAGTAGTGTAGTAATATGCTCTTGGACCATCTGGGGTATAAATGCCACTCCCTGCAAACACATAATACCAGAAATTTTCTAAACTGAAAGCAAGTATACGGAACAGGTAAGCAGTAGTCACTAATTATATATGTGCAAAATTTAATTCTAACATTTCCTAGACTGTTTGGAAATTAAATTCAGCCTTCACAGACTACAATTTTAACCTAATGGTTTTTGCCCTCAGTGGAAAGTAGATCAAACTCTGATGTTTCACGTATTGTAAATGACAAGACTAGTGTCCTGATTATATATGATTTAAGTGGCCAAACTTTTGCATTCTTGTTTGAGTTTAACTGCATTAGAAATCAGTAATTCTGAATAAAATGGGTGGTAACAGTCCAATCTAAAAGTTCTGTAAGGAAAAGATATTACCAAAATTCACATCTTTGTGCAAGTGCTTTACATAACTAGAGAAATCTTGAAAGCCCAGAATAAAACCTATTCATAAAGAATATGAGTTGTAAGACATGGAGTCATCAACAACTGAGAACTAAAGGAATGGCTCTCACCTCCTTTTATTTGGATGGCAAAGTTTAAAGCTACATTTTAGCAGTAAGTTTCTCTCAATTCTGCAAACACATGCACACAGAATTTGTGCTTGTCTTCTATCATCTGCTCAGGAAAAATATACAGTGGGAACAAAGCCTACCAAGAAAATGTGGCGCACAAGGTCTCCAGCCCCGGAGTACTATTTGCAGAACTTAAAAGAACAATTCTAAGAGTTAGGGTTCCATCTAGTGGAGAAAATGAAGTTTGGGTGTTCACATGGCCAAAACACCAATAAAACACCAATAAAACACGAGGGTCAGAAGACGAAGAATAACACTCAAACTCCCATGACTGATTATTTAACAAAGACTAGAGGTGCTGTAATCAACTTTTGAATTTCCAAGTTCTTACACAGCACATTTTTATTTCCTTTATGTCAAGAACTTTACAGTTCTTATGTCCTAGTCCTGTTGACATAAGTATGCATGATTAAAGCTGATGGGAATTTCTGCCCAGGTCAGCTGCACTACACAGATATAAATATTGCCCATGAGAAAGAGGATCACTTAGAGCACTCTCACATTATCTGTCATATCTAAAGTGGAGTTGTGCGTGTTTGCTGAAAGGAAGCTGATCCCCATTCCCAGATACTGAAACTGGATGGCTGACAGCAGTGGAAGGGTGAGTGTTCACCCAGGCAGTTGGGAGCAGAAGGGAAGTCAGCACTGTGCTGCAGCCAAAAAAATGCATCACCTGCCAGACTTGTGAGTCAGCCAGGCTGTAGTGAAAAAGCTTAAGGCAAGCCTGGGTCCCAGCAGGAAAACAACTTTGGAAAATCTCAGCAGAGACCCGCACTGCCCAAACCTAAGGGCGCAGGCATGGCTGTAGAAGGCAGGCAGGCAAGCACACGATCCCGAGCTCAGTGCTGCCACACGGGCTCCTGCTCTGGGCTGCCCTGGTCCAGCCAATTGTAGTTGGGCTACACCTGGCACAGTCTCTGCCCATCACAGCTTCTACAGCTGTGTCAGTAGTGGCAGGTTGGTATTCATTTGTCTCTGCCCCTGCGTGAGACAAGCACAGCACTAACCAGGCGTGTGGCTCAGCTTCCCACAGAAGCCCTGACTGCTTTGTTACAGGGCTTGGTTAAGCCTGTCTAGTTTCTACTGGTGGTCTGGTGAAGTTCACACATTGCAGAGCAGCTCAATAATTTCAGTAACATTTGTGCTCTTCTTGGTCTTCTGGCCCCTCTCAAGTCCTAACAGGTAAGGTGTGTACCTAACACACATCAGGTAAGTGAACAAATTGCACAAAATGAGCCTATTAATGTCTACATGTCTACATCATGTCTACAGATGTGTATCTTGCATCCAACTGTAGTCCTCTCAGCTCCTTCTCACCTAGCTCATCATTAGCACTGGCATGGTCAGCATTTCCTAATAAGCTGAGGTACACATTCCAGGTTTCAGTAAAGTCTAACATCTGATACAAAAAGGAAAGGAAGGTATTATTAACAAGATGTTCCATGGGGAAGCCTCCCTGAAGTTTCATAGCAGTTTTTCTTTCTAGTCCAAAAAAGCTCTGGCAGAGAAAGAAGTATTTCTTATGTAAAATCCAGAACTTTTCACAAAAGAAGTTGATTGGAAGTTGCTAGGACAGACCAATTTTCTTATTGATGGGAAAAAAGCTACCACAGAGAACCCCTTCTAGAAGCCAGGTATGTCTCAATAATAAATTAAAAGACTTTTGCCACAACCAAAGT
This sequence comes from Illadopsis cleaveri, assembly GCA_013399915.1. Classification (NCBI taxonomy): domain Eukaryota; kingdom Metazoa; phylum Chordata; class Aves; order Passeriformes; family Timaliidae; genus Illadopsis; species Illadopsis cleaveri. Next base: position 118,262 of record VXBB01024213.1, on the reverse strand, counting down.
CAAGAAGGCTAGTAATGAGTTTGTTAAGAGTATCCTATCTCAGTTCCCCTTGAATATCTTTAGCTGAGCATCTGGAAGAGGTGAGGAAATGGTTTGGTTTTTCCCCCTAGTAGCCCTAGACTCCTGATAGAATTGCTGTTGCAGAAGCAATTAGTACAAACATTCCAGCTAGCATTTATTAGCAAAATAAATCTCACAATCACCAAGCTGAGTCCTCATATACAATACAAACATGCATTTATCTTCTGTGTATGTATATCAATGTATACACCAGATGCCAAGTCTCCTCCAGGACTGACAATCAGTTTTTTCTGTGTAGCAATGGCAAATTTTCATTGTTTTTGCATTTCATTTGCAGGCACTCTCAAGATAACACAAGTGCTGGTAGACAAGAAGTATTTTAGACTCTTGTTGTCTAAGAAAATTTACAAAACTTAGGAAAAAAGTTGCTTTATTGAAAACAATATTGTGCTTAGTCCTTTATAATTTCAAATTCTGTTTTTACAAGATAATCAACTTCTTTTTGAAAGGTACAGAAAATCATGGTAGCAAAATGGTAGCTTTACCCAAGAATAATGTACAGTACACACAAGTATGAAACAGACATTTGAAAACACATTTTTTCACATACAGTGGTACACTGTACATGAAACACATATAAACAGGCTGACACCTGAGTGTTACACATCATTTAGGAGAAGTTCCAAAAGAAAGCAGTCAGTGTTAAGTTTTTCAAAACAGTAATGCCTCTACAATTAAACCACAACTGGTTGTTCACTAAGGGATCATGTCCCAGCTCCAGAATAATGAAGCAGTGTTAAGGCCAGTCACCTCAATACTAGGTTAGACCACAATAGCAAACAGAGAACTGAAAGTGTGTCTGGCTACGTTTCATTGCCCATTAGACGAGTCCTTTCTTCATTATCACCAGGAGGATTTTGCAGGCTGGAACTGGAACTGTTTGCATAAGGAAAAGGACAGGAGAGATAACATAGATTATATATTCTTTAGATACTTCTATGTGATACCAACATAACAGGCAAAAAAGCACATTACATGCAAAGAGCTACATGGATCACTGAATTTGGTTCTCTACTACTGCACAGAACCATGCACTGTTCATTCCTGTGGTCATACAATGGTTCAGATTGAAAGGGATCTTTAAAGGTCAGCCAGTCGAGCTATCCTGCCATGGGTAGAACATCTTAAACTAGTCCAAGTTGCTCAGAGCCATGTCCACCCTGGGCCTAAATGTTTCCAGGAATGAGGCATCCACTACCTCTCTGGGCAACTTGGCCCAGTGTTTCACTACCCTAATGGTAATTTTTTTTTCCTCATATCTAGTCTGAATCTACCGTCTTTTAGTTGTTGGTGAGGATACTAAACAGTACTGGTCCCAAGGCAGACCCCTGAGGGACACCACTCGTCACTAGTCTGTGTCTGGACACTGAGCCATTGACCACTGATCTCTGCCTGTGACCATCCAACCAATTCCAGCTCACAGACACCCTCCTGGAGGAACCATCAGTAGGGTTTGCTCATTAATGCCATGGTCCTGCTGCTTGTATAGAACAGACATTGCCTGGTTTAACTGTCCATTTTCAGTCAGTAGGGATTTAGGAAACCATACAGACAAATTATTTAAGCAATGTTTTTATTGTACATCTTATCATTCATTATTAGGTTGGTAGTGAGGAAAAAATACAAGCACAAATTTCAAAGGTTTGCTTTATATGATTGCAAGCAAAATAAAGAATAAATATCTCAGCATACCTTTTCCTTGTTGCCTCAATGATACAAAATATTCCAGTTGCAAGACCCTTTGAGGAAACAGCCAGTTACAACTGTAGTAATTATAACTACTTATACAATAGCTCATAACTGCAACAGATATTAAAAAAAAAAGTGCAATTACTTACACTTAACAGTGGCCATCCTCCTTGGATGGCTGCGGCCCATTCAAAACCCAGCTCTTCATTTAGAAATCCTCCCAGAATTGGACCTACAAATGCCCTGCATCAAATCAAAATCAGGTATTGGCATCCCAAACATAAAGGATAACATACCAGATTCTCAGAGAACTGTTTTATTGAGTTTTGTGGCCTTCATTCATAGACTCTCATCTTTGACAACAAAGAGATTTTCTTCCACAGACCTAACTTTCCTAAAATCCACAGTAAGTATGAATTTGTTGTTTGCCGGGGACCTAATAAATCTAATTACCTCCTCATCTGGAAATAGGATCCACATCAGAAAGCTGAATGCAGTGATTTTCAGCAGAGAGACCCCACTAAGGACCATGCTCTGAAAAAACATCTATGCTGACCTATCATAAGAGAAATTCAGAGTCACATCCCTCAAAACACAGAGTTTCTTAACTTCAAGACAAAGGTCTGATGAATATAAGCAGGTGGGGATTTACAATGTGACAGACAGAGTCTCTGCAAGTTTGAGCTATGTGTAACTGCCCTGCACCTTTATGCCCGTTTAAAAATTCAGGTTATAAAGGTTTTCCAGATGCTGTCTCTTTATGAAAGGTCTCTCATGACAGAAAAGGGTCTCATTATATGGTCTCTCATGACAGAAAGGGACAAAACTGTGTAAAACTAGAGAGACTTCCTGGAAGCAAGTTACATTATAAAACCAGGCTTGATAGCAGCATAAACCTGGGGTTTGCTAACTTTATACTACCTGTGTCTGTACTGAACCTTATACCAAATATACAGGACTGCTAGATAGCTGGATCTTGGAGAAAAAAATAGTGCAAATTTGTGCCACTGAAATATGCCTGCAGCCACAGAAGACTACAAGGACAGATAAAAATATCCTATTAGTGGCTGTCTATAGGGGCACTCTGTCACTTCCCACTGAGTGACAGCTCTGAAGGGTCACTCAGCCAGTAGCACCTTTCACTTATTTCTGGGATGATGACCCTGAGTTATAAACACACTACAGAGTTATAGACACACTCTGCTAAGTTATGCAAGCATATACCTTAAAGAATTGCTTAAAAAGAAGATTCTACCTTAACCTATCCCAGACAAAAGGAGGAAATGGGGAAAATGGAAAACAGAATTAGTCAGGAGCAGACATCTAGCTTACTCCATCTGGGTGGACTTGGCTTTGCAAAAATTAAGGTCCACATCTGTCTATATTGAGCATTAGAGATTTTAGTGAAAAGAAAAATGACCATACGGAAGCGCAAGCAAACATCCACTTTAATCACTGCAGAATATTGATATGCAGAGCAATATGTTTCAAGAAAGACAAGTTCAGAGCATTGTCAAAACAAAAGTTTTACCTTTTGTTGGGGAAAAAGCTTTGTTTTAACATGCCTACAAGGCACCTGTCAAGCAAGAAACTTTTGAATCAAGGTCAATACAGTGACAGCCAAGTTTCCATGTGGTAATAATGTGGAACAGCTAAACTCTCATAGCTTACAAAAAGGGGTACACTTACCCAAGGGACCACATGGCATTGAAGAGCCCAGACACCAGTCCCAGAAGACTCAGACCTTCTTCAAATCCATTCTCACTGCAGAAAGAAAGGCCAGTTAGAGTAGTAAAATACATACTGTGTCTCAGTCTGTAGTCTTTCCCTATAGACTTTTCCCCCTCCTTTTAATTTGCACACCACATAAATAGTTAACAAGCAAAAGTGTACAGTAAAATGTCTGTTTACCCAGTACTTTCTTCTTTGCTGCCTCTCTGGAGGATTGCAGTGCTACTCCTCATCTCTGATTTCTCCCAAGTAAATAAGATCACACCATCACATCAATTCCCCATGTTTCATATGGCAAGTGTGAAACTGGGACAGGTGGCTTTTTAGAAGCAAAGACCTTGTTCCAAAAGGAATGTACTAATAAGAGTAAATAAAGATCCTTCCAGGTGATTACTGAGGTACACATTCACAAAGTTATACTGGGAGGATAATGACTGTCAGAAAAAAACTAAGACAAATGGAAGCATTGAAATGTTACTATCTGCCTTTGCCTCAAAAAGGCCAATGTTACTATCTGCCTTTGCCACTTCATATTCACCCCTGAAAAACAGTTGCAGGTTCCTAATGTCAGCAACATGAAAGAAGGGTTGGACTGAGTTACTTACTATGCACATTGCAGGATCTCTGGAAACACTGGGATAGCACTCATGCCAAGGGAAAAGCCCATCAAAACCAACACTAGTACAAACATCCACAGCTGACTGAAAGAGAGGCATTTACAAGAAGTTAGCTGCTGAAGACTTTCCAATAAGGACTCCATTTGACTGAAGGTCGTTATATCAGCTCTCCCTGACTGATCAGCAAACTATGTGTCTTGTAGCCAATACTAATACTTGAAAAATCCAGTTCTATGCTTTAGAAAAAAACTTTGTAAAAGAATATGAAAAACCTGTGCTCAAATTATGTATTTTCTTATCAAATATGGTTCATTTTATGAGGTGCATATAGGGAAGAGGTAGACAGATGAGGTTAACTTAGCAATGCCTATGTGCAAGCACCAGACTTGGTTTGTTGCAGAAGTTTGTTGAAGTTAAAATTTTGTAGCCTAATATATTACAACCAAATAGACTTAGCTAAAGAATTTTGAAGACTTTACTAATTTATTTTTCTCCCCAGCTCAAATCTATGATCTAAATTTGAAACTACACTAGTTTCAAACCTATGATCTTTAAAAATTATCAACCTAGCAGGAGTTCTATGCATTAACAAGCCTACTACTTTAACAGAGTATCTAACCTAGGACAAAAGGATTGTGTAGTTGTTTTGTAACATAGCAGAGTGTTTTACTGTGAATTAACTTGAGAAATATGACATTACATCATTCAGGTGCAACAGACAGTCTTTACTTTGCTAGTGAAAACAAAGCTATAATCTGTCACTTTTCTCAGAAGCTATATACAGAGAGAAGTAAAATCAGTACTGCTGATAATAAATAAACCCCATAGTTAAAAAACACTGATGAAATAGAAAAATTTGGAAATTGAGACAAAACGAGAACTTTATTTTGCTGAACTGGAAATGCCACAAAACTGTGAGGGAAGGAAAAAAAAAAAGCAACATTCTTCCTACCATACACATTAACATGAACACAGTAACAGTAAAAAACAAAAGAAAAGGCTCTATTTTATAAAGCTCTAAAATCTCCATTTTCAGATGCTTTCACTGCTTTGCATTCACAGTGTCATGCTACACATCAAAAAACCACCATGTTTCATGGTGAAAGGTAGAAGCTAAAAACCAAATCTGTTTCATGGTCAGAGCTGCTAAATACAGCCTTACGGACATACACGACTATGGCTGAAGACATCATGTAGAGGCAGTACCTTTCAATGTGCAGTACAGGAGCAGGTCCTAGCATGAAAAGGCACACTGCTGTTATTAAGTTTCCAAATATCAGCAGCCACTTCCTGATGTACTGTGTAAGAAAAAGAAAAGCTATGGAATTTAAAATTGGGAATTTGTCATATACATCAAGAAACAATGAATTCTTGTTTTCTCATCCCAAATGCAATCACTGGCAGCAGAGGCTTAGTACAGAGATTTCAGGATACTGAGCAATGATCCTTCTCGGTTAGCAAAGTATTTTAGGTCTCAGTCTTTTTTAATATAAGAAACACCCTGTAGCATTTCATGATGATCTTTAAGTTCCTTTCAACCCAGACCATTCTGTGATTCTATGTAATTCTCATGTACACAGGGCATTACTAGTTTGTGTCAGGAAAAAAGTGTCAGAAAATTGTCACTATCCTTTAGGCACAGCATTCAAAGTGTAAGTTTCCTTGAACAGTTAGCACTGGCTGTCTTAGGTGTACCACTGTCAAAGTCTTTCTGTGGTGCTGTTAAGAGCTTAAGGACCAGGCTAAAGGATAGGCAGCCCACTGTGCTGATCAAATTTGGATATTACACTTTTTAAGAGATAAAGTCAATACAGCTAACCAGAACATCTTTACTCCTCTTCTCAAAAGCTAATAAAATTAGATGTGGTTAAAACCATGGATAACTGGGACATATTTTCCCACTGTCTGTTCCACATTGCTTGGAAAAAGACTGTGCTTAGTCCACTGCAAAAGCTCAGCACACTTCAGCTGCTTGTATGATTTCCTTTTACTGACTTGGACATTCTGAAATTATCCTGGACCTTACGCACATAGCAGAAATGGGTGTATGTGCAAGGTCTTGAAAGGCAGATGCCTTTACAAGACCAGACCTACATCCTTTGTTTCATCCATTGTCCACCACCTTTAAGCAAATGCACAGAGTGCTTTAGTAACCCTGCACACACAGCAGGGTAGGACTCACCGGTAGTTTGTCACTTAGGAGTCCAAGAAGGGGAGAAGACACAGAGTATGAGACTGCCAAACCAAGGAACACCAAGCCCACATAACCAGCTGGGAGTTTGAACTATGGAAAGGAAGACAAATAAAACAAAAACGAAGACAAACCATATATGCTACGTTCATTGAAGGACAATCCAAGAATTATATATTAAATCAAAATACTGAAATGCAATATTTTAAGTATTTTACTGATACCATACAGAGGTTTTTCAAGTATTTGAAATCATCCACAGAGCTTCAGTTTCATTGCTTTCACCAACACTTTTTAAGCATGGAGTGGTGGAAACACCTGACACAACTGTACCCATATAAAACCTAAATAATGTCAGGAGGAAGCATTATGCTATGTCCCCTACACCAGCACGCTGGATTCTAACATTACAATCTAACAGACTTGAAATAGACACTTCAGACACTGAAATTTCAATGGATTTAGTCTCTACCTCTCCAATCTTTAGTTTTATTTGCATTAGAAAAGCCACACAGATTCTACAGTGGGATAATTTCAGATCCTTCCTGGGAGATGCAAGATGTACATTCACATCTCCACTGATGAAAGAAGTTAGCATCAAGTCCCCTCTGCCCTGGACAAGTGCTCAAAGTACAGACCAGGCAGCCAAAAAGCAGCACAGCTATCTGTGAAACACTACCCCTTGGAAAATAATTCATAAATAAAGGCCTCAAAGACCATTGCTTAATTTCATCTAGGAACAGAATCTTAAAGGGATTCACATCAAGAGACGTAATACTGTCAGTGACAGCAGCAGCAGCTGTCAAGAATTTGATTTTGGGAAGGAAGAAAAAGTCCCTTTTTTACAAAAGCAGTTTCTATGCCCTATTCAGAGACAGTACTTTGCAGCTGAAAGACATTTAAGTGGAGAAAGCCCATTTTAAAAGGCCTTACATTTCTTCATTCTCAGTTATTAAGACCCAGCAGGAAGAGATGGTGCAACAGATATCAACTTACCAGTACTGTGGAAATCAAGTTATTTGGAATTCATATAACTAACAGTTAACTAAAACAGTGTTTATTGGATGAAGCTCAATTTTGTTAAAGATACTTACATTTACAACCAGTTATTATTTATTAAGTCAAGACTTCACTGCATGTTAACAGGACTTACCTTCTTTAGGATAAATAGAGACATTGTGGGATCCATAAAACCCAAGCATGCACTTAGAGAAAATATAGTGAGACAGAGTATTAAGACTTTTGGCAGAAGAATAAGCTTCCAAAAGGATTCTTTCCTAGGAGTCGAATCTGTTTCAATAGAAGAGGGGGGAAATTGCATTATTTTCAGCAGCATAAGCTCATGATTGACATTCTTGCTTTAGAAAAGAAACAGTATTTCCCTTTTTTTAGTCCTCTTACTCCTGTTGCACAACAGATGAAAGTCAATAGTTGATTATTATGTGTCATACTATTTTTACAGTAAAACCCAAAATTCGATAGGTGAAGAAGAAAAGTATACAATTTAGATTCCAACACTGCAAATCCCCAATTTGAAAAGAACTAAAGCACGTATTACTCCAATTATGTGAAAAAAGTATTTACTTCTCTGCCAGCAGTTATACAATGAAATCCTCATATGTCTTAGCTTGAAACATGAACACATACATGAACAATTCATATCCAATAAAAGAAACATGCTTTTAGAGTCAGATAAAAAGATTGCTATTTATCAATTGAGATCTATCCAAGTTTTTAAGAAACTAATTGAACTCTGACATGTTCAATTTATACTCCAGGAAACTTCTTTCAGATGTCATGGTTATGTGGGAATTTTAAGTCAGGCCCTCTTCCTCATGGTGTTTCTCCTGTAATACCTGAACGTGGTCTCAAAGTATACAAAGAACTAAAAGTTCAAGCATTGGCATCCACCAGCTCAGAGCTAACACTTATGAAACATACTTCCAAACTGGCAGTGATATCATGACGATTTCAGAGCTTGGAGAGGTCAGGGAGGAAAGTCAGCAGTAGCAACATATGGCTAATCATTGCTTCTTCTAAAAGCCAATATACTTGAAGTTAATCTCCATGGTTTTCACATTAAAGGGTAAAAAAAATTACAAAACATCTCAAAGTTACTAGCTTTTTTTTTTTCTCTAGAAAAGAATAACAGAATTGTAACCTTATAATTACAGTCTTGTGTGAAGACTTATCTTTAAGCTAGTTTTCTGTCCAAGAAAGATCATCTAAAATTTAATAAATTTATATGACCTCCATCACTTCATTAAACTCCTCCTTTATTGACTTTAATANCATCTCAAAGTTACTAGCTTTTTTTTTTTCTCTAGAAAAGAATAACAGAATTGTAACCTTATAATTACAGTCTTTGTGAGGACTTATCTTTAAGCTAGTTTTCTGTCGAAGAAAGATCATCTAAAATTTAATAAATTTATATGACCTCCATCACTTCATTAAACTCCTCCTTTATTGACTTTAATATTATTTCATGTTAATCAGATCCTGCATTGTGCAGTACAAATAAACATTTCTTTTTCTCCCTATTAGTTTTCCCCTCTACTGTTAACTCCTCAAACATGTTGAGTTCTCTTGCTTTAGGCAAAATCTGTCTCCAGCTTTTCTTTAACTAGCTGCAATGACAAACCTATAGGAAGCAGGCACAACTAGTTCTTTACAAGCCCTGAACCTAAGACAAAAGAAAACAAAAATATATCTCAGTTCACTTCCATACAGAGTTCCTAGTGTTTGCAGAAATGGGCATGAGGAGTTGTATTAATTCCAGGCCATCTCATGAATTTAAGTTAGCATTAAACATGGGCATGATCAAGATGACCAGCTAATTCAACTGGAGTTTTGCCCTCTGACTTGGATCTGACTTCAGAAGCTGACACTTTTTTAACGACACTTAAGTACATGAGAAGTTAAGGTGAGTGAAGGAAGCAGGTAGAAGGGTGCTTACCGTATTTTGGCAATATACACATATTCACAGGCACCAAAGCCAACACTAGGCATCCCAGAGTGATGAAAGGGACCTCATAACCAAATGACTGATACAAAAAGCCACCCAAAGGTGGGCCCAGCACCAATCCGAGTCCTGAAAAAATTTCAAGGCTGCCCTAAAAGATGAAAAAGCAAGCAGAAAGGAAGTCAGTATGTTGAGAAAATACAACGCAACAATTCAAAGCAAGCCACGTGTCTGAGGAGCTGCACAACATATCCAGGTTAGTGAAAAACAAGACACTGCATCACTAGGACAAGAGCTAGTAGTGACCTTCACAGGGTGGGATAGCAAAAGGAATTCCACAGTTGTGTGTGTGACAGCCATGACCTCTTTTGCTTCACTACAGGGAACCACCTCTACTGCAGCATTCACAACTCTGCTGTCATCTAACAGATCTCAGTCTTGAGGGAAGGCAAGTGCTCCAGTGGCAGAAAGCATCCACAGGACAACTCAGGCTGAAGGGATCACATCTCCCACCTGCCATTATACTCCAGCCAGAAGGAATGGATCTCAACAAACCTACTCAGATGGGACATACTCTCATGGGATGAAGTACATGTGCCAAGTTAAAGCTTTCTCTTCATAAACAACTGTTTGGACTCACTCCCTAGGGGTAGGAAAAAATAATGAAACTGCAATGGGGACAACTCAGATTGTTTTGGATATAATTTAATAATCTGGATATCTTTTATAAGATACTAATTTGTAAAAGGACAGTAATACAGACATCTTGTGCTTGTATACAACATCATAGTCACCACTGTCAACATCTGCCTCAACACTTGATTAATCAATGCTTAGACCACCAGTAAGAGCTGGTGGTAATAACTGCTTACAGATAAAAGTTTTGATAACTTCCAGAACCCAGAAAGATACTCCAGGGAATCATCTTTAATTTTACTGATAGAAGTCAGAGTAGTCAAATGCCCTGAAAACAGGCAGTCAGCAAAAGCCAAGTTCTTTACCCCAGGTCAGTCTAGGGTTGCAATCTTTTCCTTTCCTAGCCAAGAAAATAACTAGCAACAACATATGACTAGTAAGTTACAAAATTTTCAGATAGATTTGAGACACTCTGAAAAACTGTGACTATGAGGAATGGACATTAACATCATTGCATCCAGATGATGCTTTCACTTTTGTGGCTCACCAACCATAAAAAACACTTGATTTGTGAGACTTTGGTTCAAATAGTTTACATGATTTGGGGCTGTACATCATTTAGCCCTTCTAAGTTAATGAAGTGGGGAGGGCATGGGGGGGAAGCTGAGACACTGCAGTGTACAGATCAGAGGATAAGATAAACCTGATACTGTGAGAAGTGAGATTGCTTATGGTCTGAAGGCCATACCTCCTCCCACAGAGGGATCACACTGACAGATGCTCAACTTCCAACTTCAACAAGGCTAACATGCCTATATTTAATAACTTCTACATATACCCTCTAGGGTACCCAACAAGTAAAAGGAAGGCCGAAAACCAGTACCAAAATGGTAAGGACACGAAAGGTGCTTTTCAGCATCTGGAACTATCAAGAAGGACAATAGAGAGCAAGGCTAAAAAAGCCTCATCCACTCCTTCAGGCTTCAATTTTCCCCTAGGATGCACTTTGCTCAATCAGTCAGCTGTTCCCTCTGCCTCCTGCCTCAGAGCTCACAGTAACAAGAACTCTCATGTTATCATGTCCATTTAAGGACACTAAATCCACATGAATACATATGAAGAGGTTTTATTCTCATGCAGAACAAGACACTGGAGTACACAATATGGTAAAAAGACAAACATTTAGAAGTCATCTGTCTTTTTACAGAACCCTTTCTAGATTTTAAACAAAGGTAGGTACCAAGCCACAGCTGTGTGGCATTTCTGATTCTGGTCTTGAGATGACTTTCACCACCATTTACTGTTTTCAGTCATGCATCATGGTTACTGTGCTGCCACAACAGAATTTCTTTTCTTTTTAATTCTGATTATAAAATGAGTAACTAAATCCCTTCAAGTCAATGTTACTTTACTTACCTATTTAAATTACATTTTAAAATTTGCGAACAGGAAACCTTAACCTCATTGACTGAATAAATCCAAAACATGAGTACAATATATAAATTGCTCTCCAATGAAAAGGTCAGCTAATCACAGCTGATACAACTTAGTAGATTTTTTCAGTAGTTAGTAAGATATATTTTCACAGATATACATTTATTTATAGAAGTAATTAAACAGCTTAACAACAATACTAATAAAACTTTTCTAATTTTATTTAATGTTCTTAAATAAGTTCTCAAAATTTGTTCACTCATTAAAATTTAACCCAGTTATTTCTGACAGAATATATTGGAACTGAAAACCAGAATGTATTGAAAAATAGACAGAGAAAGCAGCATTCTATTAAACACAAAACTTTTCTTTAACACCTTAAAACCCCAACTGAAAAAGGGTAATATCTCTGGTTGAAATGAATTGTTGATGATCAGAAATACTGTGCTCTAGACTTCAAGAAACTCTAGCTCTCATCTTTTCATATATAACTTTTATCAACAGATTAGAAAAATTAAGCCAAAAATGTTTCAGTTTTGCATCTTTCAGTCATTTAAATCAACACCAGTTGAATTAATTTATCATTTTTTTAATTCAAGTCACATGGATCCTTACTATCCAAGTAGAAGTAGTGACTAAAAGCTGTACTAGTATTTTATTAGTCTTTTGTCTTGATTTTCACTGAAGAGATAACTACTGCCACTAATGGTCAGCTGTCTTCAAAGCACAAGCAACTAATAAATACTGCTTAATTTGTATCTAACCAGAGTTATGCTAAGGTCTAAATTCATTCTAGGATTGTGATTCTAGATTACAAACAAAACATTATGGGATGATTTCAAATAAGCCTGCAGAGGAGACAACAGATTTTCTCCTCCTGATTTTAAGCTGCCCACTGGCAATTTGCCATATTGCTGGTACTCAGCTGTAACAGTGCTTCCTGAACTTACCAGGACAGTAGCTATATTAGTGGGAAATGCCTTTGCAAGGATTGAGAACGATGCTGTAATTGCTGCTGCAAAGCTTATTGCATCCATTGCTCTTACTAAAAAGCAGAAACTGATGAACATCGCTCCACTTGGCACCTTGTCGAGCATTCTGGGAAAGAAAAATCCCAACAGTAAATTGGACCTCTCTCAGGATGGAAAAAGCCATCTACTAAAGGCCTAAGAGTATAATTTATGGCTTATTAAAAGACACAGTTACAAGACACTCAATGCTGTCTATTACCACTTATCTTTGAACCAAATAAGTAAAATCACTCAAACTCTACCAAACTATTTCTAGCAGCTTTCTCCTTTTTCCGTTTGCTTGGCAGTGAAAAGAGCATGAAAACCATAACCCATGAATAGCTCCAATGCCACCTCTGTTGTATTTCATAGCTTTTCCACACACCTGTGCAAGAAGTCTGATGCAATGTGTTAGAACTAACTAATAAGAGATTCCTTCATTGTTAATAAAGCATTTATTTTGCTAAAATTAGTGACTTAGCCTCTCCACCTGCCAGGCAAAGCTTCCCATTTAAGCCCAATATTTTAAAGAAAAGAATAATTAAAACATTATGCAGAAATAGTTTTCTTATTACTGCACTTTGACAGGCTTCTCGCCATCTGTGAACTACTTAAATAGAACCTACCTCCTCTGCTTTCAAAGTACTAAACAGACTCTGAAACCTAGTGAAAGGGAGAAGTGTTCATTTTGCTTTACAAGAGGTAGATAAAAAATAAAGATGCAAGAAGTTAGATGACCTAATCAACACACAAAAGATGTCCAAGAGTTTCTATTTTGTTTTGTGTCCATCTTTTCATATGGATGAAAATTATCAGAAGACAAATGCAACAAAACCAAGCAAGAGAAATTACTTACCCAAACAGAATGGTCACACATCCTGAAACAAACATCCCTGCCACAAACATGAATTTTGCTCCAATTTCTGAAAGCTGTAAATTAAATACCATTTTTATATGTTAGTATTTCAAGGAAAGATCAAAAATTTTCAATGTAAGTTACTGTTAAGAAATCAAAAAATTATGGGAACTTTATAGCACCTGTAGCTAAAAGACTGGGAAACACTGTGTCTGCTGGTGTGCCTTCATTAAGTAATGAACCTAAAAATACTCTGAAGGGTTAAGTGACTTAACCCAGTTTTGGAAGGTAGGACAATGCTGCAGTTAACTATTTCACAGCAGCATGCTGCAGCTTCTGCAGAGCAGCAGGAAACAGCAGCATTCCTCATTATAAGCAGAAAGCAGAAAGTTTGTTTCCAAACCTCCCCCCCAGCACTATCACTGAGGCAAGGCCAACAATAACCATCATGTATCTGGCTAGTGAGAGCCAATGCAAGCTGATTTTTAAGCAAATTTATGACAACCTTTAATTGCACAAAGCATTGGCATGGGAAACATGGTACTTGCAGGCCTTCCCATTCATCACCAGGGAAGGAACCCACCTTTCTTCATTTCAGACTCTCACCAGAGTGAAGGATGACGGCAGGCACGCCATAAAGCCAACTCAATCCCACAATGAAGTACAACTGAGCTTCTAGCTACATGCTGCAACTTCCCCGAAGGACAGTAGGTATTTCAGGCTCCTTTTTTGTTCAGGCCTAAACAAAGTCCATGCCTTTTAGCCATTCTTACTTAAGCCCATATTTTGCTGAGTTCACTGAAACCGTCAGGATCTCTGATTGCTGCACTGTGCAGGTCTGTTGATGCTCACTTCAGCTGTTTGCAGTGAGGATGGCACACTCACACTCTCCCCTGTAAAGTACTTGGTGAGGCTTGTGCCATAGTTGAATGCCATTACAGGCACCAAGATTTGGACTTAGTAATGGCACTTATGTGACACTCCATGAGCCACATCAGCACCAGAGAAAGGCACTCACCACAGGGTCAGCAAAGAGGCTGCCCAGCCAAAGACAGAGATGATTTTGACTCTGCAGCAGCCCCAGCTTAGGGAAAGAGACTGAGAAGCCCTAGCAAATAATGCACAGACTGCAGTGCTCCAACACATAAACAAACACACATTTATATAATTTATTTGTGGTTTCTTCAAATTGATAAAAATACTGAATCTGTGGGAAGGCTCATGTTACAAGAACTGGAGACATTTCTCTTATATTACTATAGAATGAAGTTGAAGGGGAACCTGAGTTAAGCAGCAGAGAGTCATAATAGGAGCAAATGTTAAAAAAAAAGACAACATACCAGAAAAGAAGAGGTGCAGCTAACTAAAGAAAAAACAAAACAAAAACAAAACACCTTAAGAGTGTCGTCAAAGGCAAATAGAATATATAAGTAAGTGCAACAAATAAAATGGGGGTGTAGGAGAATGGAGGCCATAGAAAGCAGAATTGATCATCAGATTACTCTAAAGCAAACAGAACAGTTAACCAGAGAAACAGAATAGTTACATGTCTGTTGCTCTGTGCTACTCTCAGGAATAACAGAAGAGTACTGACAAGACTCAGATCACATTCAGACTGACTGGTCAGACTCCAGTTCCTGCAAACAGAAAATTGCAGGAGCACTACTGAAGAGACATCTCTTTTCTCAGGGTTGCAGAACTGTCTTCATGTATCAACCTGTGTCATCACAGAAAAAAAGTTACAGCTTCAATTGTACTTACATAATTTCCCAATATTAAAGAAGTCAAGAAATTGAACAAAGCAAAACATCCAAAAATCAGGCCAACAATTGTGTTACTGGCACCTTTTTTTTCTGCCTGCAATAAAGATAACAACCATGTAAAGACAGAGTCATATTCTTGAGGTGAATAACATTCATGCCTTGGATATTTAAATGTTTTTAATTGTCTATTAATGCTAGAAATGCCTATTAATGCTAGAAAGCAATTTCTTTTCTCAAAGGCAGTAGGGGCTCATAACATAACAACAAAATTTAAAGACATGTTGCACTTCTAATATGTCATCAAGGGAAAACCAAGGTTAATTTGTCAGTGAATAGAAATGTTGTGTTATTTGCTGAACAGGCAGCCAGACTACATAAAGGTGGCTTCAGTTGGTGTGCAAGGGCATTAGCTACAAAACTTTGATCGCTTGCACAGTGGGAGGGCAGTAAACGGAGATATCTGTTATCTTCACTGTGACATGCCACTCCATAACCCGCATCAGACAATTTTTTACTTATTTAGCTGGTCAAATACACTCACTTGGGCACAAGCAGTACATAGGAATATTTAGACAAAAAGAATATTTCTTTGTAAATACCTGAGACAAAAAAAATGTTTATTTGTAAATATGTCATAACATTTTGATCATGACAGAAATGCACTTCTGCTGCAAAGGCACCATGACCATCTATTTGATCTGATATTTAAACATTGTATTCATTCAACAAAAGCAGATATTTTATTTTTTCCCCCTTCCTAGGTCAGGAAGTTAACACAGTTAATGATGGCCCAGACTGAGTTAACAGGAAGCTATAAAGTTATTGAGTGGCTAGGGTACAGAAATCCAAGTCAGGACACCGGCAGAGTTTAAGCTCAGCTCTACAAAACTACCATGCAACACTGAACAAAAAATTGTTTCACTTCTCCAAGAATCCACTTTGACTTCTATCTCATCTCATCTCATCAGTTTGCTGTCTCTTCTGCAGTCACAGGTAAATTAGTCCATGGACAAGATCCAGGTCACCATTTTATGCACTACAACAGCATCATCCTATCACTGAATTCCCACAACTGAAAAGTCTTAACTCGGAGCTTACAGCCAGCCATAAATGTCCCAAGGAGTTCAAGATATTTCTAAAAGTTTCAACATGCAAAAATGTAATGAAGAGAGTAGCTAAGTTGTTTGTTTACCTCTGAAGGGAAAAAGGGTCCCAGAATTGAGTAGCATATCATTGAACTGAAATTTATAGAAGCTGCAGCAACTATTGTAAAAAGCTGTTCTCTGGTAAGCCGTCTTGATTCCTCACCAACTGCTTCTGACACGCCATCATCTAAAAATACCGAATAAAAATAACAACGAAGTATTACAAGCTGACAGAGGGGAACAATTTACAAACCAGGTCGGAAAATTAAAACCCACACGAAATTTGTACCCTCCTGGCTCTGAGAACGGAGTCGAGCCGCGCTGCCTTTTGCCCCGTGCAGGAGCGCAGACCTGGCCGCGGTGCAGGTGCAGCAGCCGCCCCTCAGCCCGCCTCGGAGGCGCTGGGGCTGCATCCGGAGCTCCCGGGCCCGGCCCGCGCCATGCGCGCTGCACCTCAGCGGCACAGCCCCGGCGAGAGACCCGTCCCCGCTCCCTGCGCTCTCATTCCCGCTCCCGGCCCGGCCCGGCCCGACCCGACCGCAGACCGCGGGGCAGCCGCTGCCCCCGGGCCCGGAGCGGCCGCCGGGGCCGGAGAGCGCTGGACTTTGCTACAGTGCGATGGCAACCTGCCCGCTGCTGAGGTGCGCTGCACACCTGGCCCAGGGCATGCACACCTGGTCCAGGACATTCACGATACGTTGGTAAGATTGGTAGACCAAGCAAGATCGCCGTTTGTTACACAACCTCCAGCAAGTTGCAAGATTCTTTACACATTCATTAACGACAACATTGCCGCTTGAATTAATAGCTGTAAACTGGCCAGGAGTAAATTCAAGCTGGAGATGAGGAAGAGGTGGTACAATCAGTGCATTTGACTCAAGGTCCAATCCGCAGGGCAGGAAAGTGAGGAAGGAGACGAGGTGTGAGCTGAGCATAACTTCCAAATGTAGTAAGAGACAGACCACCTTTGCTTGGAGAGAAAAAACAGTGATTACATCTTAAAAACACTATTTTAACTAAGCTATCAGTATTCCATCTAGTCACCAGTTCAATATTAAGACACTTAAAAAGGACATTTCAGAACAAACATTGCCATGTACCTAACTTAGAATCTCACATTCTACATGACAGAAAAAAGCAGAACCACTTTCTTACCACAAGATTAGGAAATTTAAAAGCTATTTAGCAGCCACAAAGAAAAACAGCAACATGTTCCTTTGCTGAAGCCTACTTTGAGAATATATTTGGTGTGGCGTATGTTATGGCTGTTGAAAAGTCCCTAAGAAGTACCTTGAACTTTTCCTGTCTGCCGTCAGAAAAGACAGAAACATAAATCCTTTCCATAGGTATTGCCTCTTGAGCAGCCTTACACCCTCCACAAAAAAAAAAAAGAAAAAAAAGAAAAAAAAAAAAGAAAAGCACTTGCAAGTCATCGTGAGTTCTCAAACGGATAATAACAAAAGCATGAANCCTGTCTGCCGTCAGAAAAGACAGAAACATAAATCCTTTCCATAGGTATTGCCTCTTGAGCAGCCTTACCCCCTCCACAAAAAAAAAGAAAAAAAAAAAAAAAAAAAAAAAGAAGAGCACTTGCAAGTCATCGTGAGTTCTCAAAAGGATAATAACAAAAGCATGATATATTTGAAGTATGATACACAAATAGAGTGAATAAGAGAAACTTATAGAAAATAATAATTGTGGCAAGAGAATAAAGCATTCATTTTTGTGGCTGGGGATGCAGTCAATTATCTTCAGGAGATGAAACAGTTCTTATTTCAACTACTTGCTCTTTCCAGTCTTAACTCCACAGATTCCGACTACTTTCAAACCCTGATCCTCCTTTCATTAATAATTACATGAGTAACCCAAGAAAGCCTACAGAGTCAGATTTTGACAAAGTCAGTGTGCACAGGACGTGGAAGTGTGGGAAGTAGCAGTGATACGACTCCAATAATGAAACATGGCTGTGAACTTCCTTGCTTATGCACTGCTCATTACTGCCAAAAGAAACTTGTTGATAGAACATGTTGGTTAGTTCCTCACATATTCTTAGTAAGCTATAATTGTGGTTTAATACTGGGCAGCAACTCAGCCCCACACATCTCCTTCACTCCCTCCCAGTGGGATTGGGCAAAGAATCAGAAGAGCAAAAGTTAGAAAACCTATGGGTTGAGATAAAGACAGTTTAACTGGCAAAGGAAAAGCTATGCATGCAAGCAAAGCAAAACAAGGATGTTCTTCAACAGTTCCTATGGGCAGGCAGGTGTTCAGCAATCTCCAGGAAAGCAGGGCTCCATCACACGTAACCATTACTTGGGACGACAAATGCCATTACTCCAAATGTCCCCCACTTTAGNTCTTCTTCTTCCCCCAGCTCTACATAGGTGAGCATGACACCATACAGTGTGGGATATCCCTGTGGTCTGTTGGGGTCAGCTGTTCTGGCTGAATCCCCTCCCAGCTCCTTGTGCATCCCCAGCTTCTTCACTGTTGCAGTGGGCTGAGAAGCAGAAAAGGCCTTGGCTCTCTTTAAGCACTGCTCAACAGAAACTAAAACATCCCTGCCTTATCAACAATGTTTACAGCACAAATCCAAAACACAGCCCCATACCAGCTACTGTAAGGACAAATAACATTACCCCAGCCAAAACCAGGACAGCTACAAATACTTGCTAACCTTTGAACTAGGACCTGTTACCAGTCTATTACAACAATAAATATATATATATATATATATAAAAAGTATACATGCCTTTCTTGCTTATGTCAGACCTGCAACAACTTTAATAACATGTATATTTTCTTTCAGATCCCGAATTGTATGTAGAATTCAAGGCTTAGAGCACTAGTTCTCTACAAATACTAGACAGAGTCAAATTCATGGCTTATGTTCACAAGGTAAAAACCTTGTGTTTTTTATGTGAAGGGCAATTGCATTAAGAGTAGCTTCCTTCATGGATATCCAGGACATTATGAAATGCTCAGCACATGTGGGAATACATATTCCTTACTATTGCTCTGTATAGTTGTAGAGATCTTAGAAAGACTTGCATTGCAATCAAGAAAATCCTTAGTGCATATTTACATATATATATATATTTTTTTTTTGTCAGCAGCTGCACAATGCTATTGGGAAATAGTTTAAAATTACTCCAATGTGACCACATGATAACCACATCCTTTTAGCGTCTCATGCAAAATCTGTGGAAGGCAACAGAAACCACCAAACTGTTTTGTTCAGTTATCATGAATCAAGGCCTTAGTCAATTCCAAATTGGTATTGAAATACCATAGCTTGTCCTCCCTCTGAAACTCCAGAACAATCTCTCCATAATTTCTCCAAGCACTTGAAATTTGACACAGACATCTCTTGCACGTGGGTGGCTGTTCTTTTCTACATCTGGAGGCACTTGGAAATACACATCTCTCCCCTCTGGGCTGGTGAGCAGAATTTCTGTGGATATAGGACAAGAAGGCTTCCAGCTTGATTTTCCACAAGACTGAGAAATCATTTCTGTTTTGCAAGGAAAATGAGATAATTCTATCCTATGACATTTATTTATTGCACATGCCCGTGTTTTGTATTTCTAGAGACAGATGTGAGATGAAAGTAAGTTTTTGCAAGGATTGTTCAGAACTGAAATCAGAACTTATTGTTCAGAGTTTAGCAGTGTCATGGACCTCTCTTGGGACTTTGCAATACCTGATACTTTCATCTGCCTATGTGGCTGCCTCACCACACTGTTCCACTGTCCAAACTGCTCATTACTCAGTTCCTGAGCCTCCACAGTTTACAATATGGCACTTAAACTACCCCTGAAGTCTGACATTTTGAAGAGTACATGGGTTGTGGCCAGATGAGTACAAGAGGAAGATAAATGTTACCAGAGCAAGAGACAAGGAGAGATAATGTGGAAAAGAAGCAGGAAGAGGATGGCTGAGACCAGAGGGAACTGCAGTACTGCTCTTCTGAAAAAGTTCGGTTCCCATTTTTATCAGAGTGGAAAAAGAAAGGAAGGCCAGCCTGGAAAGGGAGACAGTCAGGGAGAATCAAGGAACTGAATGGCAAGCACAAAGGGCAGTAGCTATAACCAAAGGATTTTTAAATATATGCAGCAAGATAGTGAGATAGTGAGTCCAAGTGGATCATTCAGAACAGCAGGCTGGAGAGAATAAAAATTCTTGAATGTCAGGTGACAGCAGCTTGTCTTCCTCTCCCCAAATCCAAGTTTACAGGTAGCATGTTATGCCATTTGTAATATAACCAAATTTTGAGAGGACCAAGTTCCTCTGCTGGAGTGGGCTGCTCAGTGAAGCTGCAGGTCAGCATCTGCACTGACACCACCTCAGCCCTTTAGAACCCAGGCAGGCTCTCTTGCCCTGCTTCTGACAGCTCCTCATTTTTTAGCACTCTCATTACACCACTAACCCGCCTCAAGTGCACAAAAAAATATTTTTAGCACTGGACTGCAATCCTTGGCTTAAACATGTCATTCCCCATGGCTGTATGCTAGTATTTGAATTGCAGGATGCTCAGTGAACATAACTCCAAGGAAAAATGCAGAGCTTAAGAAACTAGCTTCTTCTTCTAGGAATATGGACAGAAAGTGTAGCAGGTGTAGTAGTACCAACAGTATGCAGAACATAGAGCTTACACTGTGGAATGAAGCAGACCTTCCAACAGGATCACATACTTCATTAGTTGTTAGACAAAAATAGAAGACTCCCACTGGGCTCTATCAACATTTCCACACAGAGTTCAGTGCCAATGAAAACCTCCTCTCTACACATACATAACTTTTACCTCAGCACAGCTTTGTTTTCTTGCAACTGTTCTAGGTAAACTGCTTTTTAGTGTTCTGCTGCTAGAATATTGGACTATACTTTGACTGTTATTATCATTTTTGCTGTAATACAAAGTTTTCAGATGTGCATACTTCCATCTCCTGGCCTGAACGTATATAGCAGTTCCTGGAGATACTGATGTGTCTTAGGCTGTATACAGACTTCTCATCCTTTCAAGACATTTAGGGGAGATAATGGTATATTGTTCCACTCAGTACAAAAACTACTCTATAGATAAGGTGCCTTTGGGGCTTTTCAAGGGCACAAGAAGATTAAGTGGGAGGTGGATATAGGGAAAAACATTCTCCCCTGAAGAGATGGGAAAAAAGTGGGCAGTATTATTTTTATGTGCTTGCACGGTTTCTGAGCAGTACAAAGGAAACATGTTCCCACTTCTTGTGGAGGAAGGAGGGAAGAAGTCAGGACCACATGTCTCGCAGGAGCTGCTAAATTAGAATATCTGTATTGGGACTGCAGTGGTTGCAACACGCTGGGGTATTGCAACAGGAGTTACAGTTCAGAGTTTCAAGCAATATATGGCAGCATTGGAGGTGCCAAATGCATCCCCGAGGCTGCCCAGCAGTAGGCACTGTTGGTATCACCCACTTTGTCCTTGGTAGCTCAGTTTGCAGGAAGAGGACGGCCCCCATAATGTACCTCTCTCTCCCTGACTTGCTCAGAGGTTGGCTTCTGCTGTTCCTAGACCTCTGTAGTGTAAATGTGTGTGACTGCCTCAGAGCTGACATGAGCTATGTCTCATGGCTGGAGCCTGGAAGTGCTGCAGCCCCCAGCCGGGACTTTCCCTGAGGCAGGCTCCAAAAGGCTGTGCTGCCTGAGCTGAGGGCATGTGGGGCAGCTCCGAGACAGCCAAACAGGCTCCAGTTTTCTTCTCTGTCCTACTCTGCCCTGACCAGCTCCAGTGAGTCGCTTTGTGCATAGTGTCTCTTCCCTAGCTGTATTTAGCCTACATCCTGCTGCTTGGCAACACCAGGAAGACCAAGGAAGAACATATGGAAGGTGGAAAAGGTGGCTGACAACGCTGGTGACAAATGTGTTTGATTGCACTAGCCACAAACCATGGCTCTCGATATTTGGTACCTATTTCTCTTCTATTTTGTCACTGCATACTTTTCACAAAGATGGTGACATGTAGAGTACCCATCCAGTCTGAAGCAGCTGGGATGGACAAAGCGCCGTGTCAGACTGACAGCAGCTGAGCAAGGAACACGCTGCAGTGCAGTGGCCATGCTGCGCTCGCCATCAGCTGAACCACCTGTGCGTGTGTGATGGGAACAGGGGTGAGAAGTTGCACTTCTGAGGTTTCCATCTATAGCTCAGTGTTGTGACCCACTGGCAGAGAGGGGAATTAGGGTGTTTTCCCCATGCTCCCCATCTCTTGGCTGCCAGCGACAGAGGGATAGTACCAGGTGAGGCCAGACTGCTTTGGCAGCACCAGGTGCTCTTCCTGCCCTAGGGAAGCAGCCCAGGTGATCCCTGACTGATGATCCACCCCTGGGTGACTCCTGTCCAGCTGTCACAGTTGGTTTTCCCTGCAGAGGCTACTCCCTCAAATGAAATGGATACTTNGATCCCCCCGGCCCTCGGGGCATCGCGGCGGGAGCGGGCCGGGCGGGGGCCCCGGGGCGGCCGGCGCCGCTCACCGGGGCGGCCTGTGTCTGTATTTGCAGTAGGAACCCAGGCGGGGACCGCACCCACCGAGAGCGCCATGGCCGAGGAAGGGTGAGCAGGGCCGGGGCCTTTGTGNCCCATTAAAATAACAGTGTTCCTTTTTATGGAACCTCTTGGGTGATAGTTTGTCCTCGGAGACTTAATTTGCACCATTCCTTCCCTGGAAAACAGCAAAATTACTTTCTTGTAAGGCTTTGTTTAATCCTCATTGAGGAAGGGCCACTGCTGTGACTGCTGGCGTCAGTCATTGGTAACAGCAGCGGTATCTCCCATATAGTATTTGTTTGACAAAGCCATTTGCAGCTATTGCTTTGTCAAATGCAGTTTCATCCTTTAATTTCTGTTTCAAACCACTTCCCAGCAGCTGGTTCCAAACCTGCACAAATCGCCCTCTCCGTGGACACGGGGCTTGCAGGCCGAAGATCAGGCACCGCGGCGGGCAGCCCCGGCCCGCTGACGCATGCGCGCGCGGGCAGGGTCCTGACNTCGCTCCGTTGCGCGTCAGGCTCGGGAGCTCTGTCTGTGCCGTGTGTGCAGGCCTCGGCGGTGCTGCTGCGTGCTTCCTGCAGGCCGGGAGATGGGCGCGGGGTCCGCCTGGCAGGGCCACTGTGAGCATGGCGTCCTCTCCTCGCCAAAGGAGCGTGGAGGCAGCATGGCCCGGTGGCTCGCCAGTAGGGTTTAATGCCTTAGCGTCTTTCGAGTTCATCTTTTGTCAGTTCTTGCTTTGGCTCAGTTTTTTAACTTGCTTTTTTTCTGTACTTTTTTTAATGGCCGGATGCCTGCAGGTAAACGGGAAGCTTTTGCTTTTAGTTGAAAGTTGTTGACACGATCAGAACATTGTGTGTCTTCTCTTTAGCATTACTGCTGGAGGTGTAATGGATGTTAACACTGCTCTGCAAGAAGTGCTGAAGACCGCACTTATCCACGATGGCCTTGCTCGCGGTATCCGTGAAGCAGCCAAAGCCTTGGACAAGTAAGTGTGGTGTCACCAGTTTCTCTACTGTAAATAGTAAAGCTGGGTGAGACCTTGTGATGAGGTACGTTGAACACCTGCAATGGCCATTTTGTCCAGGCGTTCAGTTTAAAACTTGGCAAGACTATAGTTCACTGCCAGTAATTTTTGTCTTTTGTAATCTCTTGTTTGGGACCTTTAAGTGGAATCTTAAAATATAAAAACTGAACTCGATGATTGAAGAACAGCAACATCTGGTGTATTAGGTTCTGATATTTTGTGGCCCCAGTGCCAGTGAGTGTATGGGTTTTGTGAAGAAAATGGACTGATGCTTGCTGTATGTAGCTATGAAAATTTGGGTCTCAAGAACTTTGTGTTTTAAGAGGTAATAAAGTATTCTCAAAACTTTATAAAATTTTAATCTGGTTAGTATGTATTTCACACTTTTCCTGGAAGAGTTAATTGCGTTTTTATGAATAAGCCTTAAATTCAAAGCNGCACCCCCTCTCTGTGCAGCGGCGCGCGGTGGTGCCGGGTGAGTGTCCGCGATGGTGCCGGGGCCCGGCCGGGCGGGATCCCCCCGGCCCTCGGGGCATCGCGGCGNTTTTATGAATAAGCCTTAAATTCAAAGCTTTTTTGTCTTTTCTTTTTTTTTTTTGTATGTTGCAAGAGTAAATAAATTGTCAAGGTGCAATATCGAACCAATGATGAACTTATGTGCCAGTCATTGGGTCATCAGTTACGGTCTTTTGTGGGGCAAAGTATATTTGTATATATAGGTATACATACACAGATGTATACACACTGTATATATGTGTGTGTTTATATGCAAATCTATACTTGCTTGGCAAGAAAAATCTGCTTTAATGGAAAGCTACAGTGTTTGGGTGATGACTTCACAGTTAGTCGGATACCCCTTCACTCCTGTGAGTGATAACTGCTGTCTGACAAACCTGTATGCAGAATCCTCTGGGACAGGGCACTGAACAAGGGCAGAGAAATTCAGCTTGTGGGAATGACAGCCGGTTCGTACGGGTTCGTCTGAGTTCAGCTACAGCTTCATAAGCTGTGTTTAAGGGATGATGTGTGTGTGAGGTTTGTACAAATTTGTGTGATGGTTCTTGCTTAGAAATGTTTCTGGCATTCTGGTGACACTCCTGATGAACAAGGTCTTTCTAGGGAAAACTGACTTTATTTGCAGAGGTCACATTGCATTAGGTTAAGCATAGAAGACCTACTCAGCTCTCTCTGTTGTCAGGTATCCCTTTGGTATCTTAACATTGTACCACAGTATACAAAGATCCTAATTAGAATTGGGGCCCTGTCATAACAGCTTCTCTGAACGTAAGTAGAAAAGATTGTTCTGAAGAACTTACAACACCTTGACATGGAAATTCAAGTTTTTTAGTAATTACAGTTCTAATGTTAAATTACCGTAATCTGTGGTAAATAAGAAAAAGTAACTTGTAACTTGGTTGCTTTGTAAAAGTGACAGTTCTGTAGGGGATCTGCTGTTCATCCAGTCATCAGACCTTATTCCAGTGGCTAAAAATTTATTTAGTGGCACTTTTAGAAGCTTTCAAAACAGGAATAGAATCTGAGGATAAAGCTAACAATGTATGAATAGCCTGTAATGTATATATGAAAAACATAAAAAGTGACAAATCACATCTAAAGTAAATTTAGTATTTCAAAAGCTTACAGTGTCTCATAACCAGCAGTTAAAACTTAGGAAGCGGTTCTCTAGAAGTGCATATGTTGAATTCAGTTATTTTTGGTTTTGATTATCAAGAAATTCCAATTAGTGTCTGAAGTAACATCTGTCAGTTCTCATTTTTTTTTAGACGCCAAGCCCATCTCTGTGTTCTGGCTTCAAACTGTGATGAACCCACATATGTAAAATTAGTTGAAGCCCTCTGTGCAGAACATCAGATCAACTTAATAAAGGTGAGTGTCAACATGAGACAAAAGCTTAGAACAGTTACGCTGTTTGTTTCAGCATGTATAGAGCTAAACCTTAAGAAACTGCTGTAATTCTGTGTATGGCTTACCTAGGCAGAACTTCCCTTAGCAGCAGATTGTTCTAGTTCTGTGTAATTGCCATTTTCCCAAGTATAGAAGCTGTGGATGTAAGTGGCAAGAGGTGTGGATTGGTTATTTTGCACAGTTTAAGTGAATTCTGGTGTCCTGTGTAATAAGTATAGTGATTGCTGGGAGTGGAGGGCAGGGGGAGCATTCCCGTTTCTCCAGGGAGGCTCAAGCTGTACGATGATGATACTTTGGCTCCCTCTGCTGATGCCTGTGAGGAAAGCAGCCATCCGTTACCCAATGCTTCTGACAGTACAGCAGCCTCTGGGCTGGAGCCACGTGTGCCAGAAATGGCAAGTGATTCTAATGTGATGTGATGCTCTGCACAGGTTGATGACAACAAGAAGCTGGGCGAGTGGGTGGGTCTCTGCAAGATCGACAGAGAAGGAAAACCTCGCAAAGTGGTGGGCTGCAGTTGTGTGGTTGTCAAAGTAAGATTGTTAATTATGTCTATTTCTTGACTTCTGAAAATCAGGCGTAAACCAAAGGTTGCTTTAGATAAGGAACCATTAAATACAGCTCCTCTAAATTTTTCTTTAATAATTTTATATTGTTAAAAGTGAACATAAACTACTTTCCTGTTTCATAGTCCCTGTCATGTTTATTTACTCATGTACATTGTGTGAGTTAATGGTTGTGTCCTCAAAGTATTTATGCCTACCTGCCTGTAATCATTAAAAGGAAAGGCCTGCCTAGAAAATGGGAAGCTTTGCTTTAGAAAAAAAAGCCAGTTCAGTGTGTCCGCTCAACTTAAAAATGTTTTGCGGAGCTTCTTTTACAATAACACTGGCAGAGTAAAGCCACAGTACGAGCCTTGAAGACTTTGTGGTCTCTGAGGTCCCAAGAGATGGCTACATCTTCACAATCAAGGCTAATGCCTTCTGCATGCATTTTCATAGTTATGCTACTTTTTAATTTAAGTTTCTTCAAGCAGAAAAGATACTGTTTGCACCCCTGTCAGTGGGAGTTACATTTGAATGTAATAGAACAGTACTTTATCAGAATAGCTGTATTAAAAAAACAAAGGAAAAAATTGCTTGAGCTTACTTGTGTGGAATTTTGGGAATTCCTTGTGAAAAAATGTAGGGATCCCATTTGTCCTTGTGAAAAACAGATTGTAAATTTTAGGGTGGGCCTGTATGTTAATAATGTTAACATTTTGTGTTACAGGACTATGGCAAGGAATCTCAGGCCAAAGATGTCATTGAAGAGTACTTCAAGTGCAAGAAATGAATGACAAATAAATTTTGAACCAGTCTAGTGTATGTGTGATTAATGATTTGGTGTCTGTGGAACAATTGTTTATGAGTTGCAAAGATCAGAAGATGCAAAAACTTGGCAAATGTTGATGCAGTTTATTAGTATTTTAACTGTGTCAGTTTGCTAAAAAGATCGTGGGGATCCCTGCCATTCCTGTTCTAGGGTAATTCTGTTTCCTGCTCCTACCCCAGAAGTTACCAGCTAGAACATGACACAGATTCAAGTTGCAATAATGCAGACAGTTAAATACTATCCTTACTTGGTAGTGCTTTGGTCTGTATTTCCAGGATTCTGAGTAACTTGTCTAAAGTATTGCTGCCTCTGCGATAAGAATTTGGGTCCCTCTGCTGAGACAAATTAGGAGAATAGCCTTAACTGTTTCCCAGGTCTTCTGAGATGTTGCAGGATTTCTATAAATCCTTTCTTAATTTATCCAGGGAACTTAAAGTACACAAGATATGTTTTCCTTGTTCCTCTACCTCAAATTGAGTGATAGCATCTTCTAAATAGTATTGTCATGGACTTGTAGATCTGATCCTATAGTTCTGAGTAAGTAGGGTAAGCCAAGTAGTAAATTCTCAATTGCTCAGATGAGGCANTGCAGACAGTTAAATACTATCCTTGATTGGTAGTGCTCTGGAGTAAATTCTCAGTTGCTCAGATGAGGCTGGGTTTAACTCCTAGCTTACTCACTGTTCTGGTTTCTGTAGTAGTAAATTGATGTTCAGAATGGGTTTTTTGGTCTGTGTTTTGGAAGCAAGGGATTCAGACTGGAAGGTGTGACTTGTTTCTCCCTCCTGCATGTTTTGTCGTAAATTTTCTGCAGAGTAGCTTTTAAGTGGAGTGAGTCGTAAGGAATTGCACTATTATGCTGATGTGTAAGATATGAGTGTGAATATGTGGGGCGGAGGAGATAGGAATATTTGTCTCTTTTCAGGCTCTTCAACTTAAATTTTCATTATGGTTTGTAACCAATAATTTGATATCCCTAGTCATAAGTGTAAGAGTGAAGGCAGGAATCTTCTCCAGCTGGGCTCAGATGCACTTTTTGTACAGCTCCTCTTTAGGCTCTTAAAGGATCTCTCTAGTTTTGGCCCTGTCTACTACTTGTTAAGTCACCTGTGCAAATCTGTGAGGTCTGTATCCTTTTGCTAAACTTGATGCATATTCTCAGAAATCAGACCTTAGGGTGCTGGAGTTTGTCCAAAGGATGGCAAATCTTGTGGAGTGTCTGGAGCCAGTTGGGAAGCTGGGGTTTAGCCTGGAGGAGGCTTGGGAGGGACCATGATACTCTACAGCCATCTGAAAGAAGGTTTTAATGAGGTGGGGGTCTGTTCCCCAAAGCAGCAAGTTACAGGTTAAGAGAAAATGGCCTGGGAAAGTTTAGACTGGATATTATGAAATATGCTCAGGCATTGGAGCAGGCTGCCCAGGGAAGAGGTGGAATCAGCAGTCCATGAGGCAGGTGGGAGACTTGGAGATGTGACACTTAAGAACGTGGTTTGGTGGTGGGCTTGGCAGTGTTTGGTTTGTAGTTGGACTCAATGATCTTTTCCAACTTAATTTATTCCATGATTTAATTTGTATGTGTTAAGCCTGCAAACAAGTTGAGAAGAGTCCAGCTCATAACAAACTATTTAAGTTTACAAAATATTCATTTAACATGTTTTAACTTGGTGTGAGAGAAATCATCAAAATGTTTTCTGTGCTTGATTTGTGCCAGTGGAATGGCAACTGTAGCAGTAGCTGGGTTACTGAATTACTGTGAAGGGATTCAATTAAGGTGAGCGCTGTAGTTTACAAGCAGGTTTGCTCAGCAGTGTTTCTTTTGCTGCAGTGGAATGGCACCTCAGTAAATGTTCAGGAATGTTTATTTTTTTTTTTAGTGTCACCATTTTACATAGCAATGAATGTTAGTACTAGGAAATGTCATCTTTTCATGCCAAGTTTTTTTCATTCCTTCCTAAATATATTTTCAAAGAAAAAATTAGGTTGAAATCTAAATTTTCTTACCACGTTGCTTAGGTGTCAAATTAGGGCTTTTCCAGGACATGGAACATTACAAGAAATGACCTTGGAGCCTGTGCAGGGTAAGCGTTGGAGAACTGATTAAGTTTGCTTTATTCTTTTTACTTAAGATAATACCTGGGGTTTTGTTTATTTTCAAAAATTTCCTGAGAACCAGATTCCACTCAAAGCTTTTGATTCACCTTGACATTTAGTAAAAGTTTATTTTTCTAAATTATCTGAGGTAAGGAAATGATTACTAGTCCTTCATGCTTCATCACTTCATAAATGCTTCTCTGAGGCCCCTGCTTTCTAGACTAAAGAGAGCCATTATCTTCATGCTTCTTTGATCAAGGGTATTTTCTTTATTTAACTGTAGAAGATGTGCTGATTTTGATACGTCCTGCAGGATTTCAGATATGTTTTTGGAGAAGGCTTTGGAATTCTACTTGAGGTTGCAGCCCTCCTGCCCAAGGGGGTACATTACTTGTCTTCAGAATGCATGTGGTTAGACAGCACTAAACATGGGAATGGAAATAAAGACTTCAGAGTTAGGGTTCCAGGACTGACCTTGATTTTTCTTCCGTTCATATTTAATGTCACTTGCATGTTTTCCTTTGGAACATATAGGAAATTTTGCATGTTTTGCTGGCATAACACACAATGGTTTGCTCAATGTATGTTTTATGGCTTTTGGTTGGCAAAAGCAGCAGAATAATTTTTTTTTTTCTGAACTAAAATAGGCTTGGGTGGTTTTGTATTGAAGGGTAGGTGTTTTCAGGCCTAAATTTTGTTTCACCATGAAGTAGAAAGCTAATGAAGTGCTTTGACGAAATTCGGATAAGTGATTGTGAACGTGTCAGGAACAGACTTCCGGAGAGCATTGAAGAGCATCCTATGTGATAATGTAAAAATGTTGAAACCAGTTACGCTCATTTTCTTTTAGAATCACCTGTGTGTCATCTGGGCCACTGCTGGTTTTCAGTCTATGTTTTGCTGTAGGTCATAAAAGCTCGAGTATTTGTGCAGCAGCACCACCTTCACGTTTGCACAGTTGCTGCTTTGATGGAGTCATGGGCCTGACTGCTGCTCCTTCAGGAGAATTGTTTGTACCTAACCTCCCCTCTTTGCCACGACAGTGCATATTTCAGTGTTTCAGCCCCTTGGAGTCTGGGATAATGGCACAGTTGCTCTCCTACTTCTGGTTAAAAGTGTGTGTGTGTGTTTTTAAGGTGTGACCCTGAGAGCGCACTTGAATGTATTTTTGTTTTAGGACAGCTTGTTTGCAGCAGGGTCCTATTGTAATGTGCTGGTGCTGGTGTGCTTTGCAGTAGCGCAACTGTTGGGGCATCAGGGCTTGTCAGCAGCATATCTCCTGCTGCTGCACAAAAGCCCACTTTTGTGAGCTTCAGCCATTAATTTGGAGAGCATCGTTTTCTTTGCCTGCTTTCCCAAGAAAAGAGTATGTTCCTGTCTTATTTAATGCATTAGGTACTTCTCACTAAGGGTGAGAACAAATCACACACAGAAAAAAATATTTAATGATAAATCACACAATATCCCATAAAAAATTAGGCATAGGCCACAACATTTTCGGTTTAATAGCATTTCTGGTTTAGAATGGCCTTTACCTGTCTGATTTTGTTCCTTGTTTGTTTTGGAAAACCTGGCTATGCCAGCTGCAAGCCAGTGTTCCTTGTGTCTGTGTTCCTGAAGCTGGTGCAAGCGTTGTCCCTGAACCTGCTCCCTTTCCTGGAGACTTTGCAAAGATCTCTCATCCAAGGATGTGAAGGAACTCTGAAGATATTTGTCAGCCTTGAATATCTCTTGAAGATGATATGTTTGGGATGTGAAGCCTTAGTAGGATTTGTAATTTGTGTTAGTCTGTTGCCTGGAAAATAGAACAGATCTTCCTTAACAATGTTGGAGTAGTGACATAAAAGCAAACCTTTACTTGAAAGATTTCAGTAACACAATATGGCAAAAACTGCACATGATACGGTAATTCTACAATTTTTATATGGTTAATTGATCAGTATACCTATCACGTTGTCCAATTAAAAGGCTGGTTGGTTAGGTAATAATTCCCAGGGTCCTGTCCCACTGGAAGTAGCCCAGGGACTTCTTTGCCCCAATTCTGTTATCTCTAGTCCTGATTCTGGTTGGAAAACAGAACATCCTTGTAGCTGGTTTTTTTTTTTTTCTTTCTTTCTTGGAATAAGACTAAACAATGTTTTGGGAATGTGTCTAGGATGTTTGCTTATTGTTCCTAAATGTAGGGAAGGAGGACAGGGAAATTACTAGGAGCTATGGCTGTGCATAAGCGNCTTGGAATAAGACTAAACAATGTTTTGGGAATGTGTCTAGGATGTTTGCTTATTGTTCCTAAATGTAGGGAAGGAGGACAGGGAAATTACTAGGAGCTACGGCTGTGCATAAGCGATCTACAAAGCTACAAA
The DNA here is from genome assembly GCA_013399915.1 of Illadopsis cleaveri. Taxonomy (NCBI): domain Eukaryota; kingdom Metazoa; phylum Chordata; class Aves; order Passeriformes; family Timaliidae; genus Illadopsis; species Illadopsis cleaveri. Next base: position 86,847 of record VXBB01024213.1, on the reverse strand, counting down.
TACATGAAAAATATTAAAAGGTAAAAATCCTAGGCGTGAAGACCATTGAACCAGATAGCTGATGTTAGGTGAGCACAGATGTGGTTTGTATTTTTCAGCCTTAAGGAAAGCAGAACTAATGACAAATTATTTTTTCAATGGTTTTAGACATTTAAGTAAATGCGCAGAAATGTTTTCAGCCACTGGTCAACAAGCAAATGTTTCTTTTGGTATTCTCTTTAATGAATTGAGCAGGGTTAGTATGTGTTGTATGTAATGGTCCCACATGCATTCATAATTTCTTAGTGCAGTGGCATTATTTGTGTATGAAAGTCTACCACAAAAAGCCCTAAGTGCACATCAACTGCTTCATGTACCTGATCCACTCTAAATTATGATGCAATCTTTTACAGAAGTAAATCACTATACAAATATCTGAACTCTCAGCCACTTGTTACCGTGCTTTTTCCTTTTCATTCTGAAAGTGTCCAAGTCATATCATATGTGCTAATGGAAACTAATCCAAAAATCACTTAGTCTTCAGGAGCTTTTCCCCTCCTTTCCAATTCAAAAGCAATTAGGAGGGACTTTTTATAGTTTGTAAGTAAAAGTATTTAAAATATTTTCACTGAGACCTCTGAGCAACACAGTATTACATGAAATGGGGATGCTTTAAGTAACAAGTATGCTTTTAAAAAAAATTACAAACACAGTTGGGATTGTACCTGATGGGTTTGTTTAAAAAATTATTTTATTGATATCTAATATTTTATACTGCTGAAAGTTTAATAGGCACAAAACAGACTTACATAAAAAATATATTAAGGTAGAAAATGTTTAGGTACAAATCAACCTAGCTTGTCCTATAGCTCAGTCAGTATCAGGAATCTGTTCATCTTTGCTGTAGTCTGACTAAGGTCTAAGGTAAGGTAAGTTTTACACTTTGAAGCAGAATAGTAGAGTTAGTATATTGATGTTCTAAAATACACTAATATGTGTAAGCAAATAGATACTATTTTCCAAAAGTAATGAAAAAGGCATTTACATCAGTGCCTGGCATGTCAGGTTCCTGCCCTATAAAATTTGCAATCAGGTTGTGAAACTGAAAAAACGTATTTTATGTGGATGTGCATAAAAAAAATTATTAAATTATCTGCTTTCATAGTTAAAAAAAAAAAAAAGTACTTCCAGTATGCTTTTTTTTCTTTCTCACCTGAGTAGTTCCAAGACATTTTCTGCAGTGAAAGAGTTCATATCCCTGTTAAAATAAGCTTTGTATTTTGAGGACAGAAAAAAAAGCCATGACCCCTAAGTAACCTTTTGTATTGATTGTATTGTTAGCAGCCAGTGTGTTGGATAACATAATACAGATGCTTAGGACAGGTTTAGAAAGGCGAATGAGGGAAAAAAACAAGAGGTTCTAGTTTTAAGACTGTGTTTAAGGGAATTGAGGTCATGTTTTGTAGAACCCCTCCACAAAAAAATGAAACACCCTTAGATATCCATATATATATAAGTGTTCATATGTCAATAGAGCTATGGTATATATTCCTTTTCATCTATTTATTTGAATGGACAAAATTCAAATAACACCCTTCAGCTTTGCTGTTTTCAGAGCAGCAAAATGGAATGCTTGTCAGAACATGTACAAGAAGTGCCTTTACAAGGTTTACAAGCTACGGAACTTAGCAAGCTACTGTACTTGAAATAAACATGTAAATACAAATCCTGTTTCTGAAGGGGCTGACTTCCATCCCTCCAAATAAAAATCTTAGCTGGTTCTGACTCTTCCCTCATGGTTATCTAGCAGTTGTTTTTCACCATGACAGCTTTTACACTTTGTTTTAAAACCAGTATGCCTTGATCCTTTTTTGATCATTGTGAACAGCATCATCATTCTATCTGACCCTCAAGCCCATATACATGTCCTTTTCAGATAAAAATTATCAGAACCACATGTGCCTCTTCTATTTGTAATTGTGTGAAAACACTCCTAAAGCCAGTGTTTGGACATAAATTTTAGTGATTTTTCTTATATTAAGAAGGGAGGAGGCAGACTAGTCAACATGGTTAAGTAGGTGGTGGAGGCAGGGCAACAATTGCAAGAGGCTGAGTCAGCCTGGAAACAATCTGGCAGTGGGCCTCGCGATGATCCTCTCTCACCCTTGATTTCTTGCTGACAAAAATCCATAATATGTGTGGCAAAATATAGGGAGAACAACAGTCAAGGGACAGAAGAGTGGAAGAACAAAGATGCATACGTGCAGGCACATGCATGTGCCATTTTAAAGGTAGATTACAGATCTCAAGATAGTATTAGGTAGGAAACAAGGGTTGTGTATGCCATCCTGTTCAAATCTCTTGGCATGTATGTTTTATTTAAACATGCAGTCATGTGCTATTATTTCTACAGTTGTATCAGGAAATTTGAAGGCAAACCAGCAGACCCTGAGAATGACCCAAGGTTTTATTGGGATGAAGGCTGCAGTTTATAAAATAAACCAAACGAGAAAACCAAAAATACCACCAAACAACCAACCCCCCCTGCTCAAAACAAGCCCCAACAAACCAAATGAAGACTGTGGTTTTATGGTTAAAAATGGTGGTGAATATTTGTCCGTCCCACCAAGCTCCTGTGTGGAGGTTGGTAAATCACTTGGAAATGTTCGTTGGCTGTGTATTTTCATTCCTTGGAATCACCTGCTTGCATCTGTTTTGTTCTTTAGGAATGAATATCGCTCACACGTATGGACGTTTTCTTTTAAGCATAGAAAGCTACCAAGCATTATAGTTCCCAAAAAACAGAGTTTAGAAGAGTCTCAGACTGGGAAGTCTGCATGGGCGGGTGCCTATAGCTTATAAGTTGTAATTTCCCAAAGTGTAGAAAGGGAAGTAGTCCCGTTTGGGAGGACGGGAACCCCAAACACCGTTCTGCTTGTCCCGGGTGCCCGTGCTGGGGCTGACAGGCGTGCCGGTGTCGGGCACACTCCCGGGGACCGGCGGCGTTTCCCCGGCGAGGCAGGAGGTGGCAGCCGAGCCCCGGCCGGGAGCCGGGGGCGGCGGGAGCAGGTGTCGTGGCGGTCCCGGCGGGCTCGCAGCGCAGGAAGCAAATGTGGAATGTCACTCTTTAATGCCTTTGAACCGGGCTTTGTCGGTTTCTATGCCCACTTTCCAAAGTTGCAGCCTTGTAAAACCCCAGCACGTCAGGTGTTAGGGGTTTTACGGTGTGTAGAAATGTGTTTGCTAAACCCAAGGACTTTGTTGTACAGCTGCGACACCTTTAATCCGTTTTTGTGGGAGCTGTACCACACAAGGCAAGCACTCTCGTCTGCTTTCCTTCACAGAGTTACTTAATGAACAAGCTAACAGGTTTGGGGGATGTGGTCAAGGATTCAGTTTTTGGAAGTTCACTCCATACATCGTAAGTAGTGCCATCCATCTGACCAAAGATGGATTGTCTAACACTAAAGGAACAGCACAGAGTTGAGACAAGAGCCAAGATAGGTGAAGGCTTTTTCTTTTTTTCCTCCCCCTGACTCAAGTGTCTGATGTATTGCAGTGTTCAAAGCATTTCAGTATGCTTATATTGTATTCACACATATGCAATGTATTTGAAACATTCCTACCAAGGAGATTGTGGTAAAAACTGTAATGTGCAGCTTGCTGGGTTTCATTGTAAAGTAATATAATCTCCACATGTGCGAAGGCCAATGCAATATTTTATTTTTTGCTTACCCCAGGGAATATGATATTAAATTTATCAGCTGAAGCATTTGAATGAGAACTCATAAATATTTTCTGAGGTGCATCAGTGACATACATAGGGAGGGAGAAGACATATAGCACGGGGTGAAGAGGAAGTTGTTCATACTTTTCATCCTCCACTGTCACATAACAGCTATGTCTTGTCCTTCAGATGGGATACTGGTAAAGTTTCTTGGTGACTGAAAACAAGTCTGAAATTGTGGAGAATTTGTTAGTCAGTGTTTTTTTCTGATAATTATTTACTCTGTTGTACATGGACTGCAGATGTTGTTCACACCAGATACAGAGCTTGGGGAGAGAAGAGAGGGCTCTCAGAAAGAGAGATACTGTTCTGAAGCCATTTAAAATGCACAGGAGGGCTGTTGGCCTGATGCCCTGTGATTGTAAGCATCCTAGACGGACAAGCTGCTACCAAATGTAGGAGGAGTTTGTGCACTGCCTTTGTGTAGTTGTAAATCTTCCAGGGCTTAAGTAAGCATCTCTGCATGGCATTATCTTGTGTTCCTGTGTGATCTAGCCTCTTGTTTGGAGTTAATTTAAGCATCTCCAAAACAATTCTGTGGTGCTTTAGAACAGTCCAAGCCATGCTGATTTAGCAGTTCTCTATCAGCATTGACTCCATGTGTACCTGCAGCTAAAAATCGCCCATATCAGGAATGGTACTGAGAACATGACCAAAGATGACATTTTGCTAATGCAGAAAATGTTTATGCCTCCACACCTTGAGTATCGCAAGTATCTTGGTCTCTGCATCCCAAGAAGAGCATATTTTTTTGTCACCAAAAAAAACACCAAAAAACAAACCCCTCTCCAAAAAAAAAAAAAAAAAAGGGACAATCTAAATTTGCAGCAAAAACACAAAAACGTAATAGCAGGTTTATGGTTTCACTTCAGTTTGGAGAGAAAGCTGAAGAGGGATGAAGCTGATTTATGGCATCAAGAAGGAAGTGCAGAAGATGAGTGCTAAACTTGTTTACCAAATCCTACAGTACTGGATCAGAGAACATGTATTGAAACTGATCGGATGTAATTTAAAACAGGTTTTTAAAAGTGCCTTTCTTCAAAGCCTGTAATAAACTTCTAAAACTGGCTGTTGCAAGAAAGTGTGAAGTCAGAACACATCAAGAGTTTCAAAATAGATTGGACAAATTAATGGATAAAAGGTGCAAACCAGATCCTATTGGGAAGGCAGTGATATTCCTTCTAACATATGAAATCTAACAGCAGGATACAGAAGGAGCATGAGGATTAGATTTCAGCTTGTTTCGTGTGCTCTCCTTAAGCCACCTCTGCAACAGCCCCTATGGGAGACAGAAGCCCGGGTGATGGACATTGGTTTCACCACATGGGGTGCTTCTGATAGAAAAAGATTAGGTGGGCATACTCTCAGGAGTGCTAAAAGAGCTCAGATTGCTGCCTAAAGCTTTTGTTTCAAGGTCACAGACTGAAAGAGGTACAAAAGAAATCAGCAATTGCAGAGAAAGCAAGTCAACAGGAGGTAGCTCCATAAATCCTTTGGAAGTCAGGAAGCAAGACTTTTTTAAGAATCCAGTTGATTAGCAGCCAGCTCAAAGGTGAAGACTAGCAGACTGAAGATAGCTCAGAAGTGAAAGAAGAACAAACCCTTTTTTTGTTATCATTTGAGTTGAGAATATGAACCATGAACATATCTATCCAGTTAGCTTTCTAGCCACACTTGTGGGAAACTGTATTAAAATGTCCTTGAGGTCCCTTCTTTCTGAGCTTGCTCTGGTTTTGCAGTGGATCTACTTTATGTGCCAATGTCATCCTGGGAATTACATTGCTCTTGGATCTACTTATCTACTATTAGCTGAAGTTGGTCCAGGGCTGAAGCTGGCATGTGCTCTCTATTGCCCTCCAAGTATGTCACCTTTGTGCACCAGGATGGGCTATTTCCAAAAGGAGTTGGAAGTTGTGTTTGTCCAGCCCATAATGTCTTTAGTCACCCAGCTCTGCCCTTATTAGATACACTCTCTCTCCCTAGTATTTAATCCATCTGAAAAGATGAACTGGCACTTTTTTTTGGTATAGTAGCGAGGAAGCTCTTGGCACTTCAGAAGGCATTTCTCCCTTTGATCTAAAATAGCCTGTGTGCACTGACTTCTCTGGCACACTGCGATGTTCACCAGTTCTCTTAAGTTTTCCTGAGAGGAACAGAATTGTGAAGGTGGTGAAAGGGTGAACGGGGCAAGAATTTATTTATTTTTTTTCTTTTAGCTGTTGTTGGCATGAGATCTGAGGAATGAAGCTAAATTTGTAAGGACCATATTTTAAAATATTTGCCAGTTGTTCCAGATAATAAAATAGGGATTTTTGTCCACAGGAGAAGAAATGAAAATAAATAAACATGGATCTTTTTCACCTAATTTATGACCTGAAAATAGGGTTCCTCTTCAACCTGCATGATTAAATCTCTCCAGTCAAAAGGGACCATTTTGATTACGTCTTCTATCAATAAAAAGTCATGAAAACTTTCTCTTTTTTTAATAAGAGAAAAGAAATCCAACAATATCAGGTGGCTGCAGTTTAGATTGTTTTGCAATTTCTACCAGGAATTTGACCATATTACAGGCAATATATAAATTATAGTTCCTCACCTTTAACATCGCTGTCAAATTTAGTTTAATTGACATTACCTTTGCGCATACCAACTTTATACATGGTAGAGATGGAAAGTCTTTTTCTATAGGCATGATATTACTTGTTCTTACAGATGCTGGTTATGGCACAGCTTTGGTTTTTGACCTTGTAGATGTTTCAAGAGGGATTAGAAAGGTTTGTTTAAAATGCTGCATTTGATTAACATTTTTGAAGCCCAATCTTCTTTTAGAAATACTTTGTGGCATAAGTGCTTTTGGAGGATAGTTGATTCCCAAAGGAAAAGGTGCAGCAGTTCTGTGTTAAGATCACTGTTCAAACATATTATTACAGCCTCAGAAATGTGTTTTCACTAACCTAAGAGTGTGATAAGCTGAAGGAGAAGGTGCACAGCTTAGACATTTGGCAGTGCTTCCACTGGAGCTGCTGTGCAGGGGTAGTGATGGAGGATCATGAAGTGAGGTGTCCTTTCAAGTCTTATCATGTCTCAGCTACTTTACAATCTCTGGAGGGTCCCAGGCAGAGTTTCTACAAGCTGTGCCTTAGTGTTCACCAAATAGTACATGTGCTGCAGATGTTTTGTGCTATCACCTGAAGTTTGTGATAGCTACAACACATGCTGCTTTGGATGATCTCAATAGGGCATCTAGTATCTTATTTCTGAAGCATTTTTGCTGCAAGAAGCAATAAATTCAATTCTGTCGTCATTAGGCAGGTGTTTATAAGTACTGCAAGACTTTAGTCTCTCTCCAGGGAGAAAAATACTTCAGGGGCCCATTCTGCAACTTGGCATTTACTTTGCATCTCTGGCATGTTCCCGATTTTGTCTATGCCAGGAGAGCAAGCATGGTTTTATGGCTAGGGCACAGGTCTTGAATCGTTTCTCAGCTTTGCCAGTGACTGCTGTGAAGTGTAGAGCAAATGTCCCTGAAATCACCAGCTAGAAAGATTGAGGGTAGTGTGGCTTTTTATTTCTGTGGTGTGTTTCTTCTGCATAGCTTTAGGACACACATTGTGTTATGTTAGATCTGTGTATCGTGAATCCAAAATTTGTACACAAAGTCACCATCTACTGCTAATAATAGAGCAGACATTAAATCTAATTTAATCAGAATATTTGGTAAATCGACCTCTGTTGCGTTCAGGCACACACTCGGGTCCATATGTAGGAGGATCGGATCCACAGAAGGAAACGAGGCAGGCAGCAGCAGGTGAAGGGAAAGCTAATCATCTTTATTCTAAATTCTTCCTCATCTGACTCCAATATATACAGTTTGTACAGAGGCCAAGAGATTGGTCATTTAGGTCACCACCTCTTCAACCTGGGTGGTGAACACCACCATCAATCACATTCTCCTCCCAGAGGAGAAATATGAAAAAAATCTAAAAATATACATTGTTTATGTTGAGGCTGCGTGAGAATCTACTTGCAAGATTCCAAACACTCAAAATCAAGAAAGCTGAGGGCAACAGACCTCCAGATGACTTTGCCATCATCCTGTACTTGGATATTCATATGATGTGTCAACAAGAGATTAATGGTTGTGGTGTGACTACTGCAATGTTAAGGTTTGGGAGGGTGTCAGTGTGTACCAAATCTGGTTTCCTAAAACAGGTTTATGTAGATGGTGAGCTAATTTATAACCACGAATCATGGATCATGAATTAATTTTCTTCAGACCTATGGAAGTTTGTCCATGCAATGTCTCCCTGGTCCCTGTAGGAAGCCCTGTGGTCTCTCACATCCTCCATCTCCAAGGAGCCAGGTTTTTTCTGGCTGCAATGGTTCCTGGATCTGAAGGCAGTTTGTACCATCTGAAAGGCCTGGAAAACCTGAAGCCACCTACTGATAGTTGTTGAGCAGTCACTAGTGAAATTTTGTGCTGAAGCTTTTTGAAAAATATTTGGGTAGCTATGAGAAAACTCATAAAACAAAGAACACGATGAAAGAAAATGCCTTGAAGAAGATTTGAATAGATTACATGGAAGCCCAATAGTTCTCATTGCTGGAAAATTACCTCAGGGAAGAAAAGAACAGCATTTTTAAACTTTTAGGCCCTGGGAGAAAAGTCACAAAGAAATTCAACAGGTTCTCTTGAGAAAATTTTGATGTGCCACATTGACTTGGAACAGCCCACCCATAAAGGCAATGTTAAAATAATTATCTCAAAAAATTGTGGTGAACTGAAAAAAATAAACATTTCCAAGTAAACTTCCCATATTTAGAAGAATATGGTAAAATAACATTAAGGCAAATGAGAAGACTACAAGAAATACAAATAAATCCTTAAGGCTTCATATATTAGCTAATTTGATGTATGCATAAAGTCATGACAACTGCTGCCATTGGCGTCAAGCAGTTAATATTTGCTTTTATCTGTAGTTTAAATTTTTTCCATTAAATTAAGATAATATTTTTTGTTTTACTCATGAAAACTTTTACAAATTCATTGTATTATTAACTATAGCCTATACTCAGCCTTCAGAAATCTGTGCTGATGCCAAGAACAGGAATTATTGTAATTGTAGACTATTAACAGAGGAAAAATCTGTATTGTTTGGTCAAATGTGAAGATATATCTTGATGAGAAAGAGCCTGGTGGGAAGGAACCATATACTAAGCTTTTCTGATCATTATTGTATTTTAAGACTAATGAGAATTTAGTACACATGTTGAGTGAAAGGATTTAGGCATCTTAAATCACTGCAAAACTAGATTCATTGGTGGTTGTCTTCTGTTTCCTTCCACCTTATCTCCAGAGAACTTCTGTAGGAGCAACCTGCAGGCCTAAATCCCATCCCAGATATTTGTGTGTTGCTGTTGGGTGTTGCCCAGGATCCATGAGAAGGCTGCTTCACCCCATGTCACAGCTGTATTGCTTCAGCCCCCTCCACTCCCCCATCAATGCTGGAACCCTTTTGTGGCTTCCCCAGAAGCAGTAAGTTTGTCTGCATTCAAAAATTTTGCATATACAGCTTTGTCAGCCAAGAGCATCAGAAGAGAAGAAAGGAAACATGCCACGAATTAAATCAGCAGTTCTGATCACTGTTCTTGTAGAAGTAAAAAGTTCTGTTGAGAGGTATAACTTCTGTCATGTGGGTAGCTGATTTTAAACATTGCTAGCAAACATCTCTTGCCAGTATGCAGCACATCACTTGGAGAGTTTGTTGTGAAAGCTATGCCTGCAAAGGTTTTGTACTATGGAGAAGGTTCTAGCTACAGGGTGCAAGTGCCATTATGTTGAAAGTGAAATTTCAGTTTTCCTAGTCTTTAATGGAGTCTAAAACTGCATGAAATGGGGATAAACAGGCAAATGTACCCCAGTATCTCCTAACACTGTAAACAGAAGCTTGGCCTTTAGAACATATGCTTTGTAAATATTGCCTCTGCCTGGAAGCTTCTCATCACCTGCAGAGCCTCCAGACAATAATCCAAATGTGCAGGCTTCAGCAGAATAACTTCCACTGACTCTTTGGGCAGTTTTATCCTCTAGTTTCTTTCCATAATTTTGCTGACTGGAGATGGTGTGAGTGCATCTACTCTCTTACAGTCCTCAAGAGTTCCTGTGTGTGAACAGAGCTAAAGTCTGGGAGGAGCAGCAGGAAGGCACCTGAGGCTGATATCTGGGTGCTGGGTGAGCAGCAGCTCAGTAAAGCCATCAGTAGGAAAGGGAAGAATTATAGAATAGTTTGTGTCAGAAGGGACTTTTAAAGTTCGTCTAGTCCAATAAGAGCATCTGCATTCCATCCTATGTGCCCTGTGCCTGTGGGCTACTGTGACCCATCCCTGTGATTTCCCTACTGGTAGTGCTTGGTGCAAAAAGTGAAATCTGAAAATCTGGTGCAGGGGGTGTTACAGATAATAACTTTTCCACAGAGATCAGTGGGCAGAAATAGCAGGACATCAGACATGACAGTGCCTCCAGTCATTTGTCAGGCAGTGTTGGCCATTCCAGTGGTTTGTATAAGGGAAGAGTTCATATCAGAAATATTTCCCTTCTATCCACTCTAGAACATCTGGCCTTTGCTGAAGTCATTAAGTGCAGTTATTTCATTGTGAGCTAAATGCCAATTAGCTGAGTGAAGCCATGGTAGAAACAGGCTGCACGACTGAAATTTTTAAAAGCCGTGGTGATCCAGACAAACTGGGAGTAAAGTGCAGAAGAATGAAAGCTCCTGTTCACACAGGTTTAACACATTTATTTGAGGACAAGAGGGAAATGTGTCTTAACATAAGCTTCATTTTCAGGGAAATGCATACATGGATTGGCTGATCTATTAATTACAATAGAATTGAAGGAAAATGTTACTTTTCTCAGGGTTTTTAAACCACCCTCAGCACTGCCACTGCTATCACTGCTAGTGACTGGGAATTATAGAAAAAAATGTAAACCTGCAGTTTTCCCTATTTGTATCTGTTTGACTTGGTTTAGACTATGAAATTACTAGACTTGTCAGGTTCACTTTTCTTCATGGGCAGTGCAATGTTCTGGCTTTCATATCCTATAAAAGTAGTGATGCCACAAAATTGCAAGGGAAATGCTTTGGTCCTGCAGCATAGATATAACTAAATCCAACCAAAGTATTTTCATTGCCTCAGATGAGGAATCTTAAAAAAAACCTAGACCAGCCACTCAGGTAACAACACAAATATAATTTTTAATACCATATTATCAGACCATTGATGAGAATTTTCAATTGAATTTTTAAATACTTTCTTTAATAAACCATACAATCATTATCATATGGTATAATGCCTATAACCAGCTATCCCTAACAGGATTGTAATCCTGTTGAGCTGCTGTAATGGCATGAACCACAACAGCAAAACCCAAGCGGTTTGTCAATGTCAACAAACTCCCAGATGGAATTACAGTCTTATACACAACATTTAGCTGCATGCTATTCATTACAACATATGACAAAAATTATGCTTCTATTAAAAATGCACAGATGAGAATATGTGTTGTTGAAGACGGATTGTTTAAAGAGCAGGAGGCATCTTTTGCTGCAAAGCAGCCTCATTTTTCATGCAATGCCTTTTCAGGCTTATTTGCAGAATGATGGGGAATAAGGTTCAAGTCCTGAAAGAAATGCAGTGTCTTAGGCTCAGTAGAATATTTCTGGTTTTGTCTTTTCATATGAAATTTTCTTGTGCTGTCCACATTTGGCAAAATCTGGCCACCCTCAGAGAAAGCACGAGCTGGAGCCTGGCCGTGAGAATCTTTGAGAAATAAACCATGAGGTTCTGGCCTCGGAAGTCCTTTGGAACCCACCAGGACTTCATAACAGAGTGGAGGCAGCCCCTGCATTTTGTAAGGATTATTATTTTGTAAACTTTCAAAACTAGTCAAACAGTATGGATTCCAAAGTTCAATGTGCAGTTTGTGCAGTCAAGTTTGTCATTTTTGTAGAAAAGACCCAGTGTAAAAGAAAAATTTTCCCAGCTTAAAATGAAATTGCAGTGGAAAACAGTGCCATGAGACCAACATAAAGCTATATTGTAGCAAGTAAAAGTGTTTTCTGGCTTGGAGTTGTCTTGGGAACCCCCAAAGTGTTTGAAGAGATCCTCAGTGCTTCAAGCAGCACTCATCCATTATTGAAGTAGATGGACTCTCCAGTATTTACCACTACAATGGCTGCATGGGCAAAGAGGACAGGTAAAAGCAGAAAAGGTTGAATGGGGGAAGTGGATTGCTATGCCCTAGGACCACCCAGAGAGATGTCAATTCTGTGGATGACCAATCCATCAAGAGGGATGGCAGCTCTGGGGCTTACTGGGAGAGTTCAGCAAGTCACTCCAGTAAGACAGGCTCTGTGAGAACAGTAGGTTTAATTCCCTGCTGCAATATCAGTAATAGGGTGATAGCATTATAGGATAGTGCTTTCAGTAGCCCTGAATTATTTAATTCCCCCATCCTAGGGAACCCAGACATGCCTGCATGGAGCTGGCTTCTCCAGGTGTGCTTTATGCAGAACAACAATGGTGGAAACAAACAGGATACATGTGCAGGCTGAAGAAGGAAAACACTCTTTTACATTCCATGCCTGAGCTAGTAGAGGTTTGGTGCAGATTTCTGCACCATGCTCCGTGTGGAAGACATGTCTGGGGACATAAATCCTGTTCCCATGGCCCATGTGACATGTGCATGTTGTGGTTTAAACCCAGATGACAACTAGACATCACTCAGCTGCTCACTCAGTCCCCTGCCAGCAGAACTGGGGAGGGTAAAAGCGAGAAAACTTATGGGTTGAGATAAAGGCAGTTTAATAATAGAAAAAAGGAAGAAAATAATAACAATAATTAAAAAAAAAATACAAAACAAGTAATACACAATGCAATTGCTTACCACTTGCCAATAGATGCCAAGCCAGCCCCTGAGCAGCAGCCCCTGCCCAGCTTTCCCCTCAGTTTACATACCAAGCGTGACGTCATATGGTATGGGATACCCCTTTGGCCAGTTGGGGTCAGCTGTCCTGTCTGTGTCCCCTCACACCTTCTTGTGCCCCTCCAGCTTTCTGGCTGGCAGAGCATAGGAAGCTGGAATGTCTTTGACTTAGTATACAAAGTACTTAGAAACAACTAAAAATATTAGTGTATTATCAACATTATTCTCATGCTAAATCCATAACACATCACTGTACCAGCTACTGGGAAAAATTAACTCTATCCCCGCTAAAACCAGGATAATGCACATCCCCAGCTGGCCACAAATGTCTGTCCACAAATGCAAAGAGCTGCCATCATTGGCCAGGGCAGCTTCTCTGAATTGTTGACAGAACATCAGTCTCATAATTTACTTTTCTTCTGAGCTGGGCATACATGGAGATTTCTTTCAAACGTATTGAACCTAGCTCAGCAGAGAGAAAGCAGGGAATGCCTTGGGTTGTCACTGATGGGTGAGAGTAGCTGGGTAGCATCAACTGCATGAAGGACAAGCTCCAGTTGCCTATAAATGGACAGGGTGGAAATTAAGTTCATTTGCAAGACAGCAAAAGATTTTAAGGGTAAAGACTAGAAAATTAGATTGAGCTGGGCAGAAGTATTTTCTTTAGGTTAATCTTGGATTTTCTTTGTTTTAGTAATGCAGATTTCATCCCAGTGTCTCCTCAGGCCTAAACCCCTCTATCTTTCATTTTCTCCTCATATACAAATCCAAATTCAAAGCTTTGTTTTCAGAAAAAAAAATTAGAAATGAGAAAGTTTTCCTGTAAGGTTTATGTTTTGCATTTTCCATTGTTGTTTGTATTCTGCAATTCCATGAGATGTCAGTATTAACATGTTTTCTTTTTACAGGAACAAGCATGAAATATATAAAACCAATGCAATTTAAAATGAAATCTCAATTTTCTGAACATCACCTATTTTTGAAGACAAATGCCAGAGAAGAGGAGCATTTTTACAAAATTGTTGTTATTAAATTCAGAAACCAATTGGTTGAAAAGAGAGAACCTTAAAATCTTTGTGCAAACTTCATTTTTCTGTCCTCAACAATTTTCACAAGGGGACTAAAAGCAAGAAAAAACAGGCATGACATTACCCCCTGACCCCTTCCCAAATCTCTCAGTGCTGTTCCTCTCTGTCTGAAATTGGGTGGTGGGTATTCCTGAGTGAGCTAGAAGTAGCAGGTGAGAGGGTTAAATAAGCTCCTTAAACTATTTCCATCCTGCCAGTGCTCTGCCTTAAAATCCCTGAATTAATCATCAGCACAACTGTTTATTTCATTATTAAAATTAGGCTACAGGACTCTCCCTTCTACTGCCCAGGCATGATGTTCACGGAAGGAGAACTACTCCCACACGATTACAAGGTCTACTATTAAGTGTGAACTTCATATTTAATTGTAATTGCTAGCAAAATATAATTTAACAGCAAAGTATGCTGAATTTGTAACAAAGTACCCCTTTTATTTGAGCAGGAATATGGATGCTGCCCAAATGTGTCCGCATGGTTCCAATTAAGTCGAGGAATGTTTAATGTAAAACTCAACTTGATGAAAATAACTAAAGTTTCTGACAAACCAATAAATTTGAGTCTAGAAAGCTCTGCATATACAGTACAGTCAGGGAGGGGCAACACCCACTGGGTCATCAATTTTGGTGCAGTCTTCCTGTTCGTTTATGCTAAAATAATACTATGTAGTTAATTCAATTTCTTCCCTGCTGTAAACATAGAGAGGAATGCAGGATGCAGATCTAGCTGAGGATGGAGGGGGGCCTGGGCTGATTCATTAGCCTCTGTGCAATTTCCAGGCTGAAATGCTGAGAAATTTAAACCCAGCATTGCTTTCCCTCTTTTTCTTCTTTTTCTTCTTTTTCTTCTTTTTCTTCTTTTTCTTCTTTTTCTTCTTTTCCTTCTTTTTCTTCTTTTCTTCTTTCTTCTTTCTTGTCTCTTCTCTTTCTTCCTTCTTTTCTTCTTTCTTCTCTTCTTTCTTCTTCTTTCTTCTTTCTTTTCTTCTTTTCTTCCTTCTTTTCTTCTTTCTTCTCTTCTTTCTTCTTCTTTCTTTTCTTTTTTTCTTCCTTCTTTTCTTCTTTTCTTCTTCCTTTTCTTCTTTCTTCTTTCTTTTCTTCTTTTCTTTTTTCTTCTCTTTTCTTTTCTTTTTTTTTCTTCTTTTCTTCCTTCTTTTCTTCTTTCTTCTCTTCTTTCTTCTTCTTTCTTCTTTCTTTTCTTCTTTCTTCTTTCTTCTTCTCCTCCTCCTTGTTCCTCTTTCTTTTCCTTTCTTTTTCTCCCTCTTATTTTTTTTGGTGGCTAGCACACCAGCAGTTCAGAAAATCAGAGTGTTTGTTGATGGAGACCTGAACACATGGTTACCTGTAGGAGTTACCAAGGATCCTGGGCATGCTGCAGGGAGATTTTCAGCAGATCTCTCAGTGAGTTCTATTCTTCTCAGCCCTCTTGTTACTGGCTGGTCCTACCTCAAGCTTTTGCTGAAGCTCATGGTAATGTTGGGATCTTGGACATAGCTATGTAAAAACAGCTGAGTTCAGACTGTGACCTTCTACCAAATATAGGTTTTGGGTTGGATTGGTGTTTTATTTTTCAGTAGAATTTCTGAATTATAAAAGTAAAGCTGTTGTGGTTAATGAGCTTGCGAACATGCAGGAGGAAATTGATGGTGGACTGTTTTATCAGTGTTGATGTTGAAAACATGCAGTTCTTGGGAGTCCTGCCTCCTGAAAAGGGAGAGCTTCAGGCCTATAAAAGCAGCAAAAAATCCCCAGAGAACTGGACTCAAGGGATGCTGGTTATAACCCTGCAATGAGAGCTGCTGTGTGTGGTAAACAAAATAATTGTCAGTTTTTTAGCTATCACATATAAATCTTCCTCAAGAACCAGGGAAGATCATTTTGCTGGGGTGAGTTCATAAAGAAGGTAGTAGATAAGAAATGTTTACTTTTGCCGCTCTTACCAGGCTGTACCTCACTTTTCTCCAGAGGTGCATCTGCAGACAGCCCAGGCTCAGGTTTCCAGAGGTGGCTGCATGCCCGAAGGGTTTCACCAGTGGCTAGAACAGGGTCTGTAGAAGGGACCAGCTCTGGCTACCCCAGGAGAGCCCATTGTGCCCTAACAATGCAAGAGGAGAACTGCTGGGAAACCACCTGTGCTGGTGGGGATTTCCTCATCATCCTCTGAACCACCTATCTCTGTTCTGCTTAAGACTCTGTTTTTCATTGCAAAATTCATCTTATATACTCATTTCCCTCCTCATGCTCTTTCTACTGAAACTCTGACCTCCGCAGCAGTTTTCCATGCCTACCAGGATAATGCCTGTTCCATGTTCTAAGCCAGGCCATGACATGCTCCTCTGAAATGCAATAAAAATTATCTCAGTTACCATGAATTGCTCTCTAATTCTGCTCAGTGTTTGTGTGCAGACTACATCTCTGAATTCATCTGGCATCTTTTCTTATTCAGGTGTATTTCTAAAAGATGTTACACAAGGGGAGTTTTGTTTCTCCAGCCCTTTCCTCCTCCCCACCAACTTTGTAAGACAAAAGAAAAGCTGACTGATTAGTTTGAACTTTCCTCTCTACCTACAGGGAGATCTGTTTATACCTTAAATGGGACGAGCCAAGTTGCTCTTGCCTGCACAAAATAAGAGCAGACTTTAAAAGAAGGCTTTGTAAGTATCTGTATTTGCTAGAAATATTTAGCTTCTGAGTCTTGTGACCAAAGCAAATTGTTCATTTGAGCAGAATACAATGGATTTTTATTTCCCATTATGGGAAATACAATCTCTGGGATCCTGAGACCATCATTTGGTAGCTGAGGCTTGAGGGTCACTTCAAAGTTAT
The DNA here is from genome assembly GCA_013399915.1 of Illadopsis cleaveri. Taxonomy (NCBI): domain Eukaryota; kingdom Metazoa; phylum Chordata; class Aves; order Passeriformes; family Timaliidae; genus Illadopsis; species Illadopsis cleaveri. The sequence continues at coordinate 70,188 of VXBB01024213.1, read as the reverse complement.
TGCTAGCTGTCTCCTGCTCCTGCTTTCCCTTTTCTGCCTGGTCTCCTGATGAGAGACTGCTTCAGTCAGCATTTAAATCCCCTTTTAAAGGCTAAGAAAGTTACTTTTGCCAATTTTTCTCCTAACTTCACAAATTCAGATTACCTCCAAGGTAATTTTGAAATACAGTGACAGAAATATGGGCTAAATAATCAGCAGAGACTCAGAAGATCTAACATGTATTTAAAACTATCAAGATATATTGTTGTATTTTCCCAGAAGTGTAATAATGAATAACCATAAACTTGGCATGCTTATATTAATCTCTGTAGGATATTACAGTTTGCACTCAAGACCTGAAGTATTTTTTCAGTGACACACTTGTTGGTTTGCATCTTTTCCATTTCTTCACACTAGACAGGTCCATGCTAAGCCATGTGCTATTTTCTTATAGAGAGACAACAACTAGACGATAATGCAGAGGGAGAATAAAGCACGTTTTTATTTTCTACTTTGCAAATACTATTAACAAATTCAATTTGCACAAGATATTTCTACACTTTGGAAGATACTTTTTGTTGATATGGTAGAACTTTAAATTAGTACTAAAGGAAGGGCTTGATAGCTTTGTCTGTCTTTATCTCAGAATACAAACTTTCTCGTGACACTGGGCAAAGTGGAGTTTGATGACCAGGAGCAACTTCACACTTCAACATCTGTGGTTAGACACATCTATGAAGATACTGAAGGGGAATGGGTGTGTTTGTGACTTGGGGGTTTTTAACTTATGAGACAGGGACTTTTACTCCCTGTGCATGTCCTTCATTGTGGGTACCTGATCCAGGTTATGACATTGTCATTTATGTGTCTGCAACAAGCAGGCAGTGTTTCCTTCTCTTTGGGGTTTCCAAATGTCTGGAATATTGGAGCAGGAGAAACCATATCTTTCTAGAGCTTATTTTTATGGAATGTAATATGAAAAGGGATACTTAGGAAGTGGCGAGTCACCAGTATGCTTATTAAAATGACCTTAAGGTCAGATTCTGCCACTATTAATCAGAAGAGTTGTACCTTACTCCTTGAGCTTTCCTATCAGATTCGATGGGATTACTTAAGGAATTCAGGTACTACCTGATGGGACCAAAGTGGCAGAGAGGCTGGCTCCTAATAAGCAAGCAGCTGTAATGCAACATGTCTTCATTTTTACCTTCTATTTTAGCTAGGTAAAAAATATTTCATATGCAAGTTATTTTCTTTTGAAAGTCCCTACTTCACAGAGATGAAATTTTATGTAGCAATTATTTATGTATTTTTGATCAATATTTTAGTGTATTTATTTTTGTAATGTGAAGTCATCTTTGTTGAAAATGTACTTCTGGATTAGAAGCTCTCCAGTTTTTTATTTTCAAAAAATCTGCAGTAGTAAGAAAATAATTTTGTTGTGACGTCTCCTTGAAATCCTGCAAGTTTCAGAAAGATATTTTCCAGGGTTTGTTTGTGTTTCTTTTTTTATTTTAATTTTATCAGGCCAAATAACTTGATTTTAGAAGAACTGGGCAGTACTTCATGGTCTTTCTGAGCTGACAATTAACGAACAATGACCTGATTCAATACTGTAATATTGTAATAGCTACATGAAACAGAATGGAGATGTGTTGTGGTAGGAATGGTACTCCCTGATTTAGTGCTCCCACTGATTGTACCCAAACCACTTGCTGCCTCCTTCCCCTGCAGCAGGATGGACAGAAGAATTGCAGGTACAAAACCTGAACATCACTGGCCGAGATAAGAATAATTTACTGGAAACAGCAATGAGATAAGAAAACAAGCAGTAACAGCAGCAATACTAATGACAGGGGGTACAAGAAAGAGAGGAATGATTCACACAGGAAACCCCTGACAATACCTGGCTGCTCCCTCCACCATGCTATGCCAGCTTGGAAGAGAGTTCTTCCCCCACCCCCCAAAAATGACATGAAGTGGTAAAAAACTTTTGAGTCCCAGCCATGTCCCCTCCTGCCTGCTGCAAAAATTACCCTGGTCCTGGACTGAACCCAGACAGGCTTCTATACAATTCTGAACATAAATGGGAAACTCACCTCTGAAGAATTATTTCTACTTCTCCAAAATAAAATGATGAGAACTTATTTACACACTTTTATACACTGCAAAAAAGGAATGCCAGAATTAATTTTTTCTTCTCCTTGCTGGAGAAGAAAACAAATCTGGCTAAGGTTTCACTCTAATAAATAGATTTCTTTCAGCCAGACACAAACCACTTCTGTGGGCATTTGCAAGAACGTTCTTAGCTTTGAGTGTTAGGGCAGGTTTTTGGACTTGAACTCAAGCACTTGAGCACTGCAAGAAGGTATTTTACTAATAAAAGCTTTCATTTTTCAAATTAATAAAAGGTTGTTGTTTGTAGGGCTTTAGGAGTTTTTTGTTGTGTGTTGTTGTTGTTGTTGTTGTTTTCTTTTTATGAAGCCAGCAAATTTAAAAATGCTCCTATACAAGGAAACTCTGTGGTACACAGCTTGCAGTGCAGATGTGCAGCCCTTTCAGAGTATTTCAGAGACTGGAAAGGATTTATGCCCTGTGCTAGTCCTGTGCTCACAGGCAAGCTGTCTAGTCTAATGGTGAAATTGTTCACATGAAACACCAAAACTAGATTTTAAAAAGAGCTTAATAATGGATTAACTGCATTGAGGTGTGCACTATGCAAATATAATTCAGAGGAATCAGATGTCAGTATTCAAATCAGAAAATACATGATTCAGTGTTTTTTCCTGTGTCCTGTTTTCCTGTGATCTGTTTTTGTGGCTTCAGTTGTTGAGATGTGCCTTTTTAATGTCTCTGTAATGAAAGCAGTCATGATTATAGAAAATAAAACTTAGAACTTAAAGTAAATGTAGGTCTGAATGATGTCTAAGAAAAGACAGGACTTTTGTTCCTTTCCTTGGGCCAAACTCTGCCTTAAGACTATGAATGTAAATGACAGTGAGTTTTGCAAGTTTCCTGGATATAAGGGTAAAAAATCTGGTGGACTGTTTAGGTAACCAAGAATAATTATTTCTTATTAAAGAATAAATATTATTTGTTTTTTTTACCAAATGCAAAATATTTCCCTCAAACAGAAGTAGGGACAAAGAAATCTCTTGTTACGTTTTTGAGCACAGTCAATGTGAGCCATTAATATGGCAACTTTAATGCTGAAAATATATCTGGACTCTTTAGACAATATTTCTGAATAATTAGTACATTCAAAGGAGGGTGAGATTCATATCATGTTGTGTGTAAATGAAAAAGATGTAGCTGTTTACATTTAAGAAATCCTGAGGAAGAAAATTCTATACCATCTATTATTTTTTTTGACAGCACAAAATTGTTTGTTATTGTTTATGTAGAAATAGTTTTGTCCAACAGAAGTTGAACATAGTATTGAAGGCAATATTATTTCACTAGAAAATAATTTTTTACAGTAATATCCCAGCCTCTTGAGATACGTCTTTTTCTCCAATTTTAACTCTTGGTGTTTCACTTTCTGATCCACTGGTATGATGTTATGTATCTTTTACGTAATTTCTTTCTATTGTAGGCATGGCAGATCTTTTAAATGCTTATAATTTATGTTTTCCTCTGAAATAGCCAGTATTTGAGTTATACTGATTTTGTTCTTTATGTTCCTTGGCTAAATATGGTGACAACAATACTACACCTGCAGACTTTGCAGTCTTAGGACAGCATCTGGAGATCATGGTCACAGGTTGTGGCCCTGAAGCACCAGTGTGATGCCAACATAAACCAAGGTGCTGTGGAGACTTTGCAGACAGAGCACAAAATGGTGAGGCAGACACTAATGGAGGGAGTATCAGAAGAGCAGGAGAAATACTGGTCAGCTCCTAGGGCTTAAAAACTGAGGGCTTAGGAAAGCCCCTCCTGGGTCAAGTGTTGAGCAGCAGTTTTCTGGGTTGTCAGAGGGTGTGCTTTCCTTCACTCCGGTCATCTGTGATGGGCTTCTGAATAAGGGCCCAAAGAATGATTGTTCTGAACCAACAGCAAAAAGCTTTTCCTGGTGTAAAGGGTTAAGCCTCAAGATATTTCCCAGAATGGAGAAATCCCTTACCTTCCATTTTGTCTAAGTGTATATAACCTCTTTTTCCTCAGGCAGACTGTCCCCAGGTTTCTCTTTTCATAGTTTGTGTTGGCTGGAAGCAAGAGGAGTCTGTTTTATTTAAATTTATTTACATTATACTTGTGACTATTATATTTCTTAATTTTTAAAATGTCATAAACATTTCCAGTGCTGAAGGCACATGAGCACATGAGCCCACACTGTCCTACTGTCCTGGTGAGACATGGTCACAGTTTGGGACTGTCCTCTGCTCCCTATCCTGTTGTACTTGCTGCCTTGGTGACTTCACACTCTCATTTGCTTTTTCAATAGTCATGTTGACACTTTACCCCCATATTCAACCCTTTTTGCTCTAAGATCAACCTGAGCCCTCGTGCTATGTCTCCAAGGGCCACACAGAGTTGTGTTCAGAGTTGCAATTGCACTGAAAAGAATAACATCTTTTTAAAATACAAAAGAAAATTATTTATTTTGCTTTTCAGCACCTTTTTTTTTTTTTTTTTGCATATTCTAAGCTCTGCCATCTCATTCTACATTGTGTTTGCTTTTGTGCTCTTTATGATTTTTTTTTTTAATTACTAGCCATATCAGGTGAACATCTTTGGCTGTATCACTTTTCTGCACTTCATAGTGTTTATTGCTTCTTGTATCTCTGTCTTGGACTTGTTACTTGTGATTCTATTTCTGTGTTTTTCCTCTTCTCTTTTCTATGGAGTCAAAAATGCATTTGCAGCCTTGTTGTCATCCTTGGTTGTACAATAGTGTCTTGAGCCTTTTTCTTATAATATAATAAATTATTTTTAAGAAGCACTTCCAGGTTTTATGGTCTAATCTTTTCCTCACAATTTTTCTTACAGCATTCCTTACTTGTGAAAACTATTTTTTTCTGATTGATCAACCGAATTTGTGAAATATAAACTTACTTTGAGGCAACTTCTTATTTTTAATTTGGTAACCAATTTATTCACTAGAACACAATTTAAAATTGAGGTTTACACTATTGCTGAACTATAGGCTGTAGAAAACTTTAAAATAACCCTACTGCTTCACAGAAAAAAATTCTTATGTGGGAAAGAAAGAAAAATTTTGCACTTTGGGATTCCATAACAATTTAGATAGATATTAATTTTCCTTTTTAGGTTTGTTAGCAGGTGTAATGGTTCTTTCTCCTCACCAACCAAGAGAGTGATGCCTCTGGAGAGGAATTCAAAGCTGTAATTCACTGACATTTAACAGGCTTTGGTGTGGCTTTGGATGAGTCCATATTTCAAAGAACGTGTATGAAGTTTGATGAGCACATCATCTGTCACTGAAATCTGTTGTTTTGCTCACATTTCTTCTAGCCACTGCAGATAGAATGAAGACAAGGGTGATGTTATGCTCATGTCAAGTTCCAGTTGCAGATATCCTGCCCTTGGTTTCTACTCTTCTAACATTTAATACCAACCAAATATGGATTTTTTTTAAGATATGATTAGCTGTACAGTATTAAACAATATGGCACTGTGATGATTATAACTTTAATAAACTAGGGACCGAAGAGGTTGTGAATTTGTTTTTCTATCTGGTAACTGGGTGCTTAAGCTCAAATTCAGCAAAGAATTTCTATGGAAAAACAAACTTACAGTGTGCTTAATGTCAGTCACAGGTCTGCACCACATTAACGCACATTTCAAAGAAAAAAAATTACACATGGCCATAGGTGTTTTTAAAAATGGGGACTTCAAACATAAATATGAAGGGGGATTTTGCAAGCAATTGGGAAAAGATCTGTGTGCTGGTGTAGGAGTGTACCCAGGATAAGTCTTTGGTGAAGGGCAGTTCCCATGTTTTCCTAGGATTTTTGCTGTGCAGTCCCACAGATACCACTCAGGCAGCACCATCATGAGAAAGTCAACCAGGAATGTGGCAAGCAAAAGGGAAGAAACATAAAGAAAAAATTTTTCTTACCAGTCAGCTGGGGTACTCTTGACAGAATGTAACACAATTGTTCTGCTAACTCGGCAGTCAAGTTAGAGATGCAGTCTATGATACCTTATTTTCTGACAAGTGTTTTCACTTTCTTTTTTTTTTTTAGTTGAGTTGCCATTGAGAACATTTTGATTAGTTTGTCATCAAACTTATTTACAGTATTCTGTTTGTAGTTAATTTATGAGTAGTTCTTGGCACACTTCAAACAGATGTAATGGTTGTTCGGTGTATATGGTGTATTTCTGTTTCCTGACTGAATGAGAGGAATGAGATTTCCACTGTAAATATTTTTTGTAGGGCTTCAAAATTTGCTTTTCCTGAGTATTTAAAAATATTTTTAATACTGTTTCCATGAGCATTCCTGTTTTAGTGAACACAAAGTCAACATGGAGAGTTGAAATGGAGAGTTTAAAATTTTAAAGGAAAAATAAAACGCTTCTCTTTTGGTGCAATCATCCAGCTTGACCTGAAAGTCGCTTTAATCCTAGTTCTAAAGTTTCATAGGGAAGTACACAGCCACAGGCACGTTCACACATTACTTGTGTTCATGGAAGCATTAAGTGAATTTCCAAAGTCCTGTCTCAGCACATGCTACATGCAGTGGGAAGAATTCTTTAAAAGTCTCTCTCACTGTTGGATCCCTGGTCCTGGTGGCTTCACATCAAGACTCATGCAGGAAAAGGGAGTACCTAAATTTCAGGTGGATAAGCAGTTATAGCACTGACACTGGGGTGCAAGGATAATTTCATCAGACTAGAGGAAACAAAGCAATGTTGGGGCTGACTATAAAACTGCAGTTTTTCAAATTGTGGGAAGAAGAACTATGTCATGGTTGTCAAATTTCTGAAGGTGGAAACACCTTTCCTATACCATAAATAATACTACCAGCAAGAGATAGCTCCTCAATATTTCTGAATGATGTGAAAACAGGACCAACAACTTCACCTTCAGCACAGGAATCCCTTAAAAATATGTAGGAAAACACCACTCTACAGCTCTTTTGTGAAAGATAGTTTTTCTAAAATGCGTCTGATACAGATATCCCCACTCAGCTAAACCCAAACTGCCCCTGCAGCAGAACAGGGTGGATGTGCTGGATGGAGAGCAGATTAGATCAACCCTCCATCATGCTCCTGTCAGTCACTGTGTGTCCTGAAACCAAAAGAAACCTGCAGCAGGGAAGTCCAGCATCTCAGTGAACTGAACCAGCATTTCCTCTGCCTGCTTGCTAGCAGTGGTCAAGATTGCTTTTCTCTTGGGCCAGTTTATTTGGATCATCTGTCTGGCTCTGTAAGTGATGAACTAGACCAAAAGGATCTAAAGTGTAGGCCCAGATTGGCTAGGTTTCTAGAGATTTTACAACTGAATTTTTTTGTTTTACTTATGCAACACTTCCAAGAAATACTTATATATATATATATATATATGTATGTATGTATGTATGTATGTATGTATGTATGTATTTAGCATAGCTGTCTGTCAATTTTCATGGCAAAAAAGTATTTGGAAACTGGAGAATAGTAATAGTAGAGTTGTTTTTAAAGGAATCACCCTACACCATTCTAGGCCAAACCCTTTTATTAAAGTTTTATGAAAATCCTCCCTGTTTTTTACATTCCAGTTGAGTCTATTAGCTTTTCAGGTTTTGATGATCTAGCCGGTATAAGCACCTCTCACATTAAATGCAGTGTTGACAAAGGAAATTCACCAGCAAAGGTTTCATTAACTGGGGATTATACTGAAACCTTTTCCCAGAATTGCCAATAAATGGAACCCTAATCAAAAAATTGGCTTTGAATTCAAGTGCAACTAATATAATTTTGTGTTTGGTTTAAAACTACCCGTGGTTATTTTCTCATTTTTGCAATATTCAGCATTATTCCATCTGAACTCTCAAACAGCATTGTTCCTATGTTGGAAAAGCAAACTTAAATCTCATGTATGAATGAAGCTTGAGTTTAACTTCTGCTTCCAATGACAGCTGTGGAAAAAGAGCCCATTCCTCCAAAGATGGAGAATTAACAAGTTCCCTCAAATGATGCTGTAGGTTTTGGACACACTGCTCAGCCATGGCTTGTTACTGGAGTGAAGGTCCTGAGTTGGCATATCTGTGTGTCAGCACAGCTCAAGGGTGAGGAGGTGCCTTCCCTGTGCTGGTCAGAGTTTATGGTGGGTCACAGCCCCGTGGGTGCCCTTGGTGCCTGGGGGTTTGCAGTTCCCCACAGCACTCAGACATGCTGGCCTGGGACCAGCACCATGGCAGGCAGTAGGAGTTTTGCCATTGATGTAAGCAGTTTGGCAGTCTTGCTGACCTCAGTATAAAATAATGTAATACCCTCCCCCGAGTCTTTCTTCCAGCATTGAAATTATCTGGCAAAATCTCCTGTTTTGCTCTCTCCAGGTATGTGAAGGGGCTACAGCATTGTTGGCTTCATCAACCAAGAAAATCTGAAAATTTATAGATCCTTTAGTTTGGTGCTGGAGTCTTTCTAAGTTTGCTTGTGCACTATAGTGACCTTTTTCACTCTGTTTCTGGGAAGAAAAAGTTCCAGTGACCGATTAAGGGATTGAAGGGAGGCATTTGGGGCCCTGTCACAGTGATGTAGACCCTTATGCTGGCCCAAAGAGGAAAACCATGTTCTGGAAAGGCAGTAAGAGCATGATCTAACTCTCCTAAACCCAGTGGGAATCCCTCCAGGGATCTAATAGGTTTAGGGTTTAAAACACAGTCTGTTAAGATAAAGTTTTTGAAACTACCTGAGGGAGCTGAGTATAGTTTTCTACTCAAATTAATAGAAACTGGATATTTAAATTCCTCAGATGTCTTTGAAAGCCCTACCTCTAAGTAGCATATAATGATCTACTGTAACTTCCATTGCACCTAATTTACAATTTATAGTTAAGATGATGTAAATTCTAGTGTTTGTTTCAAAATGCAGTTCATTTATTTACAGCTCCCTAAGCTAAACCACTGTTTAGTGTTCTATGAGAAGAAACCAAATATTTTGCGGTAGTCACAATTGGTGTTTAATCTGAGTTAAGAAGAATATCATATCTCATGAGGAGAACTGAGACAGAATCATAAATCTGAAGTTGTTTCGGTTTTGCTTTTGAAAAAGAGTTTGAACTCATATCACCCCAGCCTCCTTAATGGTTTTACATAAACAATGAAGTGTCTCAAGAAAATCACCAGTGGCTCTTCTGTCAACAGAGAGCTTCATTTTCTCTCCCAGATTAGGGTGGTCTGAAGCTATCAGCAGCTCATCTGACAGAGTAAATCTGAAACAAATTGCTGTTGCTATAATCTTTCCTTGACATGAGGTGCTGCAGAGGAGAGAACCAAAGTATTGTTGCATGTCTAAACTGGCTTGGCTGGTGATTCATAATAGCATATTGAAAAGTGTTAGATTCTCTGCAACTCCTATCTTATCTATTTATCTATTTATCTATTTATCTATTTATCTATTTATCTATATCTATCTAAAAATTTGGTTGGGGTGTATTTCTTCACCCCCAGAATAATGTAAGAGAAACCATCTCTCAGTGCCTTCTGATTTTAAGGTTGATCCACACGTGTAAAATGAAGTCATCTGAAGAATATGATTTGTTTAGGTTTGAGAAATGTGACAAACTTTGTGGGGTTTGTTGGTTGGTTGGGTTTTTTCCCTAGGGATGCTACTTTGATTGAGCTTAAAATACTGTTGGAAAATGTTGTTAGTCATACTGCAGCTTAGTAGCACGGTAAAGGTGATACTCAAATGCTTGAAATCCTGTAACAGAGGTGACTGGCAGAGAATTGCTAATTTCCTTGGTACTGGTGGGGATTCTCAGTTTGGTAAGCAGGCAGCAGCTCTTCATTACTCCTAGACTTCACTGGAGAGTTGTGGTTCAGATACTGTGGCTGTTTATTGCCATATCTGGAATTGGATGTTGGAGACTGATTGGTTCCAGCTCAGGAAATCCCCAAACACTGGTGGGTTACATTTTTATTTTCTTAACGAAAGAGCATTGTTTCTCTCAGTTCGAAAAAAGCATCACTTTGTCCCAAATTTAAGCTGCTGAGGCAAGTGCCACCAAGGCAGGTCCCAGCACCCCAAGGCAGCACTGTGCTCTGGCTGGGGGCAGAAGAGGGAGTGGTGGGAGGGGTGGTGGATTTCTGCCCTCCTCACAAGAATACCCTGCAGGGGGTATCATCCTGGAGGGTGCTTTTCTCCTCATCTTGGTACCTGTGCTCTTCTCTTTCCCCTTACTTTACCTACCAGCACACTTACCTTTGTGGCTGACAAGCTAGTTGGTTTGGATTTTTTCACTCTGTTGGAGGAAATGCCACCAGTGGGAGTGAGGGTTCCCCCCTTACATCTTGTATGATATCAAAAGGAGCTGTGTGAATTCGATTGATGTTTTTCTCCCAGAAAAACAAAAGAGTTGAAATATTTTAAAGCCTAATTGCATCAAAGGATAAAAGTTAAAATATCCTTACAGGAATTTAGGTTGCTGAAAAAGTCAGGTCCAGCTCAGATGCAAGTAAGTTTTATATTAAAACTTAAGCAACCAGCCAGTATAATATTTCCTGAAGTTTCACTCATCATGCTACTGGTTTCTGCTGGGAGAGAAACATAACCTTGCCTTGCTATGTCTCAGGAAAAATAAATAGTATTGTTAAGAAGCTTGTCGTATCACAAGTTCCTAATTAGAGAGGCTTGGGAAGCTGGCAAGTTTGCAGACTTCATTAAACATATTGCAATGCCCCAAGGAAGAAAAACGTTGAGGTAAATCTGCAAATTGTATAGATGCAGACTGTCCTGCATCCTTGAGCACTGGACTGTAGAATGGTATCTCAAGATGGACAGAGAAGGTAGCACAAAGCTGCATGGACCCTGAGCTGCCAGGAGTGTGGCTGAAGAAGCTCCAGCATGATGCTCTAGGTTCACTTTCCTGCTTGCAGAAGGTCGTGGCAAGCAGGAGAATTATTTATGAATAGATAAACCTGCTGGATCTGGGAAAACAAAGTGATAGTGTGTGGTGAGAGCAGCCTCACTGCACAGAGAGTGGGGCTGGGGCTCCACCAGGAGAGAATGAGTGAATGAGTGTGGTCTTTCTGAAGAGACTTCCCCTCTCAAGGGCTTTTGTCCTATCTGCTGTGTGTGGGTCATGCTGCCTCTGCTCCTGGTTTGAGGGTATCAGCTGGTCAATGGGATGTAATGACAGCAAAGGGAAGGAAAATCCCCTCCATCTTAGCCCTCAGTTGGCAGAGGAGTACATATAAACATGAATTTCCCTCCACCCTGACAAATTTTCCAAATACTAAACCCTAAAGGTATTTTGAGTGGGATCTCTTCTAATTGCTCCCATTAAAGCTGTTGTGTTTGTAATGCAATAATTACACCACTAATGGTGGTGATCATCAGTCAGGTCAAGTCACTAGAGGTCTCCCCTTTCCCAACTGTTTGTCCCAACATCTGACCTTCAAGCCAGGGCTCTAATGGTCCCTTTTTTCAATGGCGAATTAATTACTTCATGCAATGAAATGTCAAGTGCAGCTTGAGGAGGACAGACAGGAAGGACCATAACCCTGGATAATGTAGAGCCTGGTAGAAACAGAGCTGGAACAACTTTCCCATACCACACACTTTTTAACCAGAAGTGATGAGAGGTGAGGCATCAGCTGCATCAGGTGATCTGTGTTGTGCAGGGACTAACCTGAGGTGTGCTCTGAGACCTTCTAGTTGGTCAGATCCTGCAGAGTGGTCCAGCCAGGGATTAGTCATGTTCAGGAGTGAAACTACACAGATTTAGATTAGGGGTTGAATGTTATTTTGACTATAACAAGAAAATATAGAAGTCTGGCTATTAATTAAACAAACTATTGCTTTATATTAATTTTATTTTTTTAAAGTACTAGAAAGGACTACATTTTTGGTTGAAAAACATGACCTGAAACTGAGCTAATCCAGTTAACACCTATTTCACAGAAATGCCACCCACAAAGAGTTTTACTGAACAAGATCAAAAATCAATTTTTCAGTGAACACATTAGCTATAATGGCAGGTTCTTAGCAATTTTATTCTCTTTCAGTGATTACTTAACTTTGATCGCATACTGAATGCCCTGAAAATCTCAGATGTGGCTCAACCATCTGGCATTCTATTATACATTTTAAAAGGTGTGTTTAAGACCTTCTGTGGCTGGAATAACACTTCTGTGGAGCTTGTGCTCTCATCTGTGTTCCAAATCCATCACATTATTTTCTTATGAGGCCAGAGCTACCATCACTAATTAGGCCTTTTATTTTGTTTTACTAGATTATCTGGTTTTTAACTTTAAGATCTCCTTGGCCAAAAAACAACTTGGATGAAGTTATCTGAGTAAATCTATGCCAGCTCTCAGACAAAACTAGCAGAGTTGATTTAAAATTAGTACCTTTCCAAAATGTCAAAAGCAAAGATTTCCTTCTTTCCCAAGAGCCATGAACACCAGTTTAAGTGCTGAAAACCAGACCTCATCATAGCTGTGTTTTGCTCTTTCACCAGTTCTTTTGTTACTGTAAAAGGAAACTGTTACATTATGAATGTTTGATTACATGCAATTTCCAGACTTTGACATTGTGTCAGGATGATGTGATCTTGCAGAAAGCACAAGGAGAACATGATTTTCAATTTCCTCCTTTTGTCTATGAGTCAAGAGGTAGGTATTAGTCTGAATCAATATCTTTGCATTCTCGTATCCTTACATTTTAGAGAAATAGATACGTTTCTTGATGTATTCTGTGAAAGAGGCAAGTGAAAATATGAATGTAAATGTGAAAATAATGAATTAGAAGAACACATATACTGAAGGAAGATAATAGGGTGGAAACAAGTATATAGTGAGTTAGGAGACATTTTTTTTCTATCCTGGATGTTATTAACAGCAGCAGGTGAAGTTCAACAGATTTGCATTTGGCTTAGCCAGTTCTGACTTCCCTGCAATCTCCTTAAAATAATGTCAGCTCTTAAAACAATGAAGAGAATCTTTATGTTGGGTTGCTTGTAAAATTTCTTCATCATTATCTCCTTAGGTCTGAATTGATGGTCACCCCATCCTTCCTCCTGGGTTTAGAATCTCTCCACCAGAACTTCATTTTAGACTTTCACACCAGAGGGTATGAAAGTTTCTTTGAAGAGACATCTCAAATACTAGAATATAAACATTAGAACTTTAGTGTCACAGTAACATATTTGCTGATATTCTCACCACTGGTGCTGCCTGCTGGAGGTCGTTTATATCCTTTTGGTGGAATATCTCCCTTACCTGTGGTGGGGAAGATGGGGCACCCACTGAGCTTGCCTGTTGCTCTGTCTTGGATCCTTTTTGCTTTGAAACTCTTCTGGAGGCAACAGAGAATGTACAGATCTTGTTCTTCTCTTTGAGGGTTCTGGTTTTGAGAACCCTTTTTTTGCTAGTGTATATTTTGGACTGATATTCCCCACTGATGCTGAGCACTGACTGGAATATAAGAGTGCTTTGTAATGACAATTTCTACAATATTTTAAAAATTCTAGGCATGGATTAGTACTGTTAACATTTTGCTTTTTTGATTTTGAACAAAAGAAACAATGCTTGCTTTGCTTTGTACTGTGCATCTTGCTGTTCAAGTGCATGAGCTTTTGCCCACCCTCCAAGTAGTCAGGATAAGCCTGAGACCCCAACTCAGACTCAAGCAGTGATGTTGCTTGCACAGAAGCCAAGCTTTCTGTGTTGTCCATTAAAAAGGGCTTTTGTGCATGCTTGATGGCAGCCATAGGTTCTGTTTTCTCTCCAAAAGGAGCTGCATTTCCTGAGTGTTGGTACCACCTGTCATAGAGAGCTGTTGGAGTCTATTGAACCATTTCCTTCCTTTTGGAAGGATTAAAACTTTTTGGTCCTGATTTGCACACAGTAGTTAACAGTCTAAATCCTCTTCACACTTTCCTCAAACTCTAGCTTATGAATTTACAAACTTGTGCATGGCAGAGAAATAAAAATAAATTCTTTGAAAGTTTTTTCCATGTACAGCATAGCTGAACTGTATCATGAACCCTAGCTCAACCACGGCATTTCCAAAACAATGGTATAGTTCATTTTCCTTTACAGCATTTGTTTGGCATCCAAATTTTGGATGACCTCTGAGATATTATTGAAATATCCCATTTTTTACTACTGAAGCAACAGGACAGAAGGCAGGTCTGTGAACATCACTAGCTCTGTGCTGAGACAATATGTCAACTGTATTTTTTTCCTTCATCAGATGCATCTTTTATTTTGCTTGAAGCAGCATGGGGTCTTATGTTGCATTTTTATAGAAAGCAAATTTTCTTTTTTTTTACCGAATAGTATACCTCCTAGTAAATAATGCATTTGCCATTCCAGCTCAGCATTACATAATCATTCTCTTAAATAAAAAGCTGTCTTTGATTGAACTTGTAAATATTCTTTAAAAAAAAAAAAGTTGCATTTCAGAATCAGATTTGCTTCAGCATCCAGAAATACTGTAGAGAAAGATCACGGATCATAAAAAAATAAAGACAGAAAGCAGACCTCTGCCAAATACTTCTCTATCATGCAAAAAGCCTCCAAAAGAAAGAAGGAGTGAGGTCAGGATGTTGCACTTGCCCCAGTAGGAAAGCTGAAAAAACAAACATACCTGCAATTATGACACAGTTTTCAGCAACCAAGATTCCTTGTATGAAGTATTGGCAAGATTTCCTTTCCACATAAACCTGCCCAGGTCTGAAGCAGTTCTATTGATTTCAGTAGTGTCCACAGACCTGTATCTGTTCTTTGTCCCATGGGAGCTACAGATATTGGACTTATTATGAGTATGTCAATGCAAAAGGTTAGAAAACAACTAAATTGTAATGGCTAAATGCACTCCCATTAAAGTGAAATTGGTGACTGCAAAAAGATTCGTGCTGTGAGAGAGATCTGCTTTCACATGGCCATGGAAGGCCTAGCTTTTAACATATTCAATAATTTTGCATATCTTGGTTCTTGATTTTAAGGTCGTTGGAGCCCAACGGACTAGGCCTGAAAAGCTCTTAGAGGAAGAGTGTCAGAAAGGGCCCATTCCACAGAGGGGCTTTGAGCTCTTTTCCAGGTGTGGAGGATGAGCTACCTGGGAGCTAAGGCCCCTAGGGTCTGAGCTGGTCCTTCTTCCCCACTAAGGACATGCCAGGCAGAAACTGGAAGGAGTGGTTGTGCAATAAGATACCACTCCCAATTGCCTCAGAAGCTGATGGGCACTTTGGATGCAAATCTCAAGGAAAATCCATTTGGAACTATATAGAAGGATTTATGTTCTTGTGCCATAGGTATTTTATGCATTATCTTTAACATTTGTGCAAGATGTTTGTAATTTGCCAAGCTAAAAATCTGACAAACATTTTAAACAAGTCTTTAAAACTTCCCTAATATTTTTTTTGTGTTCTTTTTTCCAACATTCTATCAGAGATCAATAAATAAGCAGAGTACTTTAAAAATTAAACAAAACCCATACCCAGACCTTAAGTACTACAAAACACAGAATTAAAACTGCATAGAAAATTATAAACATAAAGCTGTGTCAAATGCAAAGTAAAAACCTCTCTAAAAATGCCTATGTCACAGAAGACTGCAGTGTTTTAAACAAGGTTCCTTTCCTGTTAATTTTTGCAATTGTAATATTCTTAAGGGTTTATGTTAAGGTTCATTTGATTCTATTTCTTTAATTAGCCAAAGCATCTACTAAAGATATGCATGAAAAAATTTCAGTTGGGAAATTTAAATCACCACATCTTGTTGCCTAGGCTTTTTAGTTATTTTAGTATACAGTTAAGAAAACATAGCAAGTCTTTGTTTCTAGAGAATATTATATTGTATTGCAGTAGGCATCGTTTCCTCTATTTTGGGAGTAAAATGGCCATGAACATATTTGTTCTTCAAAGCAAAATTTATGAAATGTGCTTTCTTTATCGTTTCAAGCATGTATGCCTGTACATATTGGCTCCTACTGACTATGTTGGGGGAATGTGCACAGCTGCTTTGAGTTGCCATGGTTCCCTGAAATATTTTTTGTCAATATTTTCATTGAAAATATTAATTACAACAAAATATTTACATTTTTTTAATATAAGTGTGACACAAAGGGGACATGCCAGCCAGCTACTCCTCTAATTAGTCGTATTAAGCAGCTGGGAAAAATGAAGCAGGAGTTGTATGAGAACTGAGCTAGCAGTGGCCCTGATTACTGAATCTGATGCACTGAATACAAGAACTTTTTTGTGTCATGTTGTCCCAACATTTGACAATATTGGAGTCGATGGATATTTTTCCCACTGACTTTTACCTTAGAGGGTACAAATGTACTTACAAAAATAATTCATGGAAGATATTTGAAGCACTATGGTCAGGCTCGTGATCCCGTCTTGTGTTACAGTTTCAACTTCGTATTTTTACATTTGTAACATGGGTTTCAACAATAAAGGGGAGAGGAAATATTTAATGTGGGTTGGGAGAGCCATTAAATGTGGAATGATGGGAATGGCATCCACTGACTGCAGAAAATTTGGAAAGCAGAATATGGAGACACACACTTCAGTAAAACAATATCGAGTAAAGAGACTCCTAGATAAGACAAGCCTGTGAAAACATAAATTGGAAAATATCATGAAGCTAATGACCTGCATTTGTTAGCTTCTATCCAGAAATTTTGGAGGCCTGTTTTCAGCTCTGTTTTGGTTTTGTTTTTGTTGGTTTTTTTCCATGCAAGGAACATTCTAAAAAGTCTAGAAAGAGGCAACTGCAGCATTATGGAAACAGTGTCGTGGAAGAAGGTTATCGCAGATTGACATGCAGTTATCTTTGTCATCTGCCCTTTTTTTCCCACTTCCTTTTTCTTCCTCAGATGAGAAATTGTAATTGAGCTATTGCCTGACCAGCATGGAAATGGGCAGATTTGAAATTAATGAATAAAACCCTTGATCTTTAAACGCACTAACTCTGAGATTTTGTCCCTGAATAATCAGACTTTGGTCTTCACCAATACACACCATTTCATGCTCATGGCAGAGCAATCTAAGAGCCTTGCTTCAGCAAAGAGAGAACTCAACACAGAACTCCCTTTGCAGCTAAAAATACTGTGCTATCTACATGACATTTTTTGGCAGGGAGCTGGAAAAATTATTTTGCAAGGCAAGCTGGTGGCAATGAATTTGCATGGCTCAAAACCACTTTGCAGAGACCACCCTCTTTCTCTCCACAGACTCCCTCTCTGCACCAGCCTTTGCCAACAAAATCTGGATTTCTTCCCCAGAGAGTCTTTGAGCGGAGATTTCTTCTAGTGGCACTACTGGCCTTTCCCATTAGGATTAGTTGGCTGAAATTTTCCTCAGAGGGTGGCTTCCAATGGAGGAAGCCTTTCCAAGAACAGTAAACACACCAAGTTCTTGCTCATGGCATCAAGAATCCCGTTTCAGAAAACACTGGGACAGTGAGGCTGATTTCAGTGTGTCACATGTGATTGCACAACATAACACAGTGCAAAAATTTGAGACAACTAGACAACAAAATGCTGGCTCTGAATCAAACATGTAAAGCACCTATTTTCAGCTCCACCATCTGCTATTGGTTTGCACAGTGTCTTTCCCAGCTGAAAACACAAGGCAGTTTGGCACAAAAGGAGAATTCCTCTGGCTGGTCACACACTGAAAGATATAATTTTTTTTTTCTCTTGTGACTAGCCCATCTCTCTCTATTTTTTTTTTTTTTTAAATGAAGTAGGCTGGTTTGTTCAAGTAAATCATAATAAGCTGAAAACCAATCCTCTAGGAAAAATATTCTCTAGCATCCTAGCAGGCAAAATAATGGTATTGCACTCTCTCCTTCAAAATAAATGTGCAAAAATTAGCAACTGAATTACATAGATTAGCTGAAACTTTTCTGCTGACAATTTTTCAGTGGTGACCCTTTTTCAGTTGCTGAATAATCTCTGAGATCATTAACTCTACTGTCATTAACTGATAAACAGCAAAATGTCAGAATAAATAAGAAATTCTTTTAGTTGGCAAATAATTATGAAAAAACAGTCACTTTGGAAAACAGCAAAGGAAAACAAAACAAATAACCTCTAAGTTTTTCTGTGGAGGCAATGTATCCCCCAACTATTTGCTATATGAAGTTCATATCACTCTTAAGAATAAACTGCTTATTCCTTTAGAGCCCTGATTTGGAGAGAGGGAACCAATCTGAAATTCTTTCTTTTTTAATAAAGATCAAAACCATTTCGACCTTTGCTGCTTTCTTCCCTGAATAAGATGTTTTTGAGTTAAAACCCTGTCTCTCTTGACTTCGCTGGGGCCATGATTTCACCCCAGCAATTATTCTAAAGGCATTACTCATTTCATAAGCATACCACACTAATTCTCTACTGTTTCCGTATGAGCATCTCCCAAGGCCAATGTAAACCCACTGCACAAAGCTACATTAAAGCAATATTTATGGTTGAGATCTTAACACAAAAGTCAGGAAACTCAGAGTTATGGTTCCCCCAGCCAACCATAACCAGAGGTAGCTTTAGCGTTTTGCATTACTCTGTCTATTCTCCACAATGTATGTCCAAATACCGTGACTGAGTTATAGCTGCTGTGGGAACTACAGCTTTGGATTTCAGTGTATTTTTTCATTTAAATTCTCAACCCAGGTTATGAACAATTGTGAAAATTATGGTTGCAGCACTGCTTAGTGTCTCCAGTTTGCTGTTCTTGGTTACTGCTGAGGCTGCCATGGGAGAATGGTAAGCTCTCCCTGTGGTGTGGATGATGGGAAGCCTGAAGGTCTCTTACTTTGACAACCAAAATACTTTGGCTGCACTCACAAGGTATATAAGGATTAGCTTTTCTGCAAGCTTTGTATCATTCAGCAGATACTCTGGAAGAGAGCAAGGGAGCTAATAGGATTTGATAGAGATTACTTAACGTGGTTCTAATGCTGATATCCAATTAACTTGGTCAGAGACAGGGAATAATAAGCTGCTTTTCTGTACATTTTATACTGTGTTAGGAAAATGCTGTATCATCACTGCAAGGGAAACGGGACTATTTTCACCAAGTGTCCTCCGCAACAAACAGCCTGAGATGTGAAAAAGAGAAAGTTTGTACAGCAGGCAGCATTAACTAAAATTACTCACAGTGGTGTGAGATTCTCTGCCCTATGCAACAAAACCTCTCTAGCTCACATCTGCTGCTGTTCTAGGGCAACTTTCCCTGTAACTTACTGCATAGTTAATGTGCAATCTATTTAAATAATTCCTTTGGACATAAATATTCTGCAGTAAGGACTAAAAATAGATTTAATAGGTTGACAATAATTGGAATTTGATGGAGAGATTTGCAGTAAATTGCAGATAATTTTTATAATGTTTCTCAAAAATCATGGAATTGAACTGTGAGTTTAGAAAGCTAGCTGACTCAGGAGTGGGTCATGGCTTGAATGCCAAAGAGGAGTAGAGGAGGCCAGAAGCCCCTCAGACTGTGCCAATGATGGGCTGGAGCTCACTAGTCCAGACACACAGAGAACCAAATAGATGAAGGCTACTGGCATTTGTCTATCATGAACCCTGGAGGAAAAGAAATTACTTAGGCATGTATTTCATCAGGTGAGAAGTCCACAAACAGAACCACGCTAGGCTGTATTTCTTGAGGTGTTGTAGCCTCATCTACATTTGGACTGTGACCACAATATGTAGTTCTTAGTGAACACGGCCACTTTTCTAAGGCAAGTTATAATCTTGTCTGCTGGGAAACATCCAACCAAAGCAGAGCATGATAAGTGGAAAGAGAACTGCATGCCTACTAGCAGCCACTCCAAATCATCACCTTTGTTTGCTTTCAGATGCTATCAGCATCCAACTGCAAGGATGAATGAAGTGATACATCTGGCTCACTGACCAAAACATGAGGAGTGTTTTCCCATGCTCTTAACAGATGCCAAGAGCAGTACTCAGCTGAACTGGCCCTCCCATAACCTAATCCCTTTTGAACATGGCTGCTGATATGTTCATACCTCATGCTTATATGTCTTGGCTTTCCATTTTATGTATTGAATTGTTTGGATAAGGTCAATATATACAGCAGTAACATTCACTCTGACTACACAAGCCCAGCTGCTCCTGCCCCATATTTCAACCAGCTTCCCACTCCATCTAAATATAGCAGTGATATAATCGGATTGCACAGGAGCAAAACTGGTCATTTTGAGGTCAGAGAATAGACATAATTTGCTTTGTGAATGTATATTTCTTCAGTGTATTGTGCAGCAATTCTAAATAGGTTTCAGGCCAAGTCTCTTTATAAAGGGCTTTTGCATGACCAGAAGGGCAGTACATTCCTGCAGATGAGTTTGCCATTGTTGCTCCCCAGTACACCTCTGCACAGTGTGTGTGCAGTGCAATGTCTCAATGAGCATGCATGGGGACAAATCTTTTGTTTGCATGTAGTCACTAGATTGGAAAAAAAATCAGAACAAAGTAAGCTTACTAAAAACCTGCAGAAAGGAAAAAAACGACAAAGCAAGCTATTTTAGCTCTACATAATCAACATTTCAATTGTTCTAAAAAAATATTTATTGGAAAGAATATATTGGAATATAAACATATGGACACTATAGTATTTTGCAAAAGGTCTGCCTGTACTCTTCTGAACTTTGGATAAGCTGAGAAATAATTATTTTATAGTTTTAAGAATAATGAAAATGAATTAAAATTGCCTACCAAACAATAAATTAATGCAGAGGTACAGTATAGCTCTTGCAAATGGCTTGTTATCTCTTTCTTACCAGTTCACAAACATGCTAGTTTGCAAAGCCAAAATTCTAATATATATCACAACTTTTAAAGTAAGTTGGAATAAGGTGTAAACACACTTTTCAGTGTTCTGTTGCTCAAAATAGATTTTTTTTTTGTTGCTATGGGAGCATGTTACTGGGGTTTGGGGTAAAATTGAATTAGCACACTGCTTATTTAGATTACAGTTTTTAAGTAATTTCCTACAGATCCTTTGAATTCTGGATATCTCTGGATGCTTGTTTATGTGAACTGCTGCTTTTGGTTTTGGATTTTTAAAAAAGGTGCTGGTTTTGGTCATATCAATCATGAAATGGAGTTCTGTGATGGGGACTAAAATCTGGACTAGGAAAGGCATGGATGAGCTACTACATAATGCTTAGTTTGATGTAACTAAGAGCAAGATGCATGCCTCTGCCCCTTCATTTTCCATGATTTTCATTTACATGTATGGAGTGTTTTGCATATTGCGACCTCTCAATTAACGTTATTTATATCTCAGTAAACTACCATGCTAGTTTTCCAGATGTCTTAATCCTTTATGTAAATGCACTTATTAAATCCATCCACCAGGCTCAGTGAAACCTGCCAAATCCACTGAGTCTGGACTCACACACTCCATAGACTAAGCTTTATTTGCATAAACTTGTTCTGTAAGTGTAATCTTACTTATCATCTGAAGAGTTAAAGTTTCACTAATGTAAATCCCTGACAAATCAAGCACAGATGTAACTGTTTGCCCTCAGGCTCAGCCTGTCGATTCACTGCCACCCTTGTATCTTTTCCCGGCTCCTTCCTCCAACCTCTCCATCATCCTCCCAACCCAGCAAGTGCTTTTTTAGTACTGCTACTCATTTACAACTGTTTATGTAGACACATTGCAGGTACTAAACAGGACACTGGAAATTAGTTGTTTGGGTTTTCCCCTTTAGATGAAACTGTCTCACAAAATAGTGTTAGCCTGTAGTTCTTAGTGTCTGTTTTTACCACCTGGAAAAATTTGCTCTGTCAATCCCCAGGTGCCAGACAGATTGTTGCAGTTCGCCAGGTGATGTTCCAGATAAGGAGCTGTGCTCAATAAATGCTTAATGTAAGCTGGCAAATTCCATAAAGCATCCAAGGAAAATTCAATCAGACAGTAGCAGGGAGGTGGTAGTGGGGCAACACCCAAAAAACACCAGAAGGAAGAGATGATGGGGTGAGGAGATGATTTCTTTGTCTGTGAGAAATGAAAGTTCCCTTCCAGTCATAAAAAAAGTAGATTGAAAACCAAAATAAAATCTGCCAGCCTTCAAACCTTTTATGAAAATGAGGAAAATGTTATTTTTGAATTCAGAGGGTGTTGGCATACACTAGGCTTGTTTCTGATTACTTTAAGTTCTAAATATGTTTCTTCTGCTGGTACCCAGTTGCTATTTATTTGGCTTTAGTCTTTGATCTCCCTTATGCTGGCACATCATAAAAAACATATTCCTGTTTGAATTCTATATTATGCAGTTAGTCTTTGCTCGTTATGTTCGCCTGGCTGGTTGTACATATAGAATAAGACTCTCTTTGTTTTTTTGATAGGCTCCAGGTGTTTATCACTCTAAATAACTAATGGCTTTGACCACAGAATATGCATGCAAGAAGAAAACTGGATATCTAATGGCAAAATTACTGGTTTGATAATTCAATGGCCTCCTATACCATAACCACAAGAACCACACACATGCAGGCATGCATGCACATGGGGTGAGTTTTGTAAAAGCAAGGGTCCTTTGCTTATTTGGTTTTCTTAAGGTGAATTTTTCATTCCGGAAACTGAGTTTTGTTTCAGATTTATTTGCCACTCTGAGTTTTCTTTGAAAGCTTTTTGAATTTAGGCCCTGCTTATTCAATTCCACATAACAGTGCATTTGAGGAATGTCCTGTATCTAGCTGGGGTGCTGCAATTCCTACAACTCTCTTACTCTTCCCTTGTAATTCTAAGGAAAGGGAGCATTCCTATCAGCCTGTCAGGCACTGACAGCTCCAGCTAACATTTTTAATCTCATTGCAATAGCTTGGGAACTGCTGATCTTAACTTAGTATCTCAGGTGAGGAGCCAAAGCTTTCTATCACTTATTAACCACACTGCTTTACAGTAGCCAAAAAATGACTCCCCCCTCCTCCCCTGCCCCGGCCCTCATTTATGGTTAATCCAAATTTTGTAGTGGGAAATTACAAAAATTCCAATTAAAAAAAATATCCTTATTCCTGTACATATCACCAAATGATAATTACCTGTTCAAGTGCAAAGGTCTGTGAAGGAACTTGGCTTTAATTCTTACTTGAGGTCTGTTACAACTGCTGCAAAATGCACTGCAATGAAAGCTGATTTGAATTTATCCTTCAAAGAGGTTGCACATATCCTTTAGTGCTCAGAATCTTTCCCCTTGTATGAATTATTTGTTTATTTGAAATTTTAAAAGTAAATCTCAGATTAGCTCATTGATTAAGTTTAATAAGTGAGTCCCTTAAGACTTGTAAAATTTATCTTGGTTTCACTTCAAAACAGCTTTAAAAAGTGAAGTTGCATAGATATATTCTGTATGTGCCTATACACACAGGTGAAATCACATGCATGTGAACCTTGTTTTAGTTAGAATTACAGGTGGATCATATCAATAGTAAGTGATTTTACTGTGGTATAAGAGGTAACCCAAGCATTCCTCACAGCTGAATTTTCCTATTTTGTTATATTGTTTGTTGATTTCCATACTTTAAAAAGTAGGAATATCTTTTCAGTCTAAATGTGATGCAGTAGTTACCAGTTTCTTTAAAAAATTAAACTTTTAATTCCAGTATATACCTAAGTAATTTGAATTTTGCATTGAGCTTAACACAGTTTTCTAAGAACCATAACAGTGCTGAAGTTTGAAAGCATATAGAAAATAATCTGAGGACAGATTTATTGTACTGAGTTTCAGAATTACCCCATTTACACCTGCTAAATATTAAACACTGATTTTTTGTTAATTTTATCTTTGGCTGCAGTATGCTCAAAATAGAGAGGTCAAATGTACTTGCTGTGTTGGTGACTTGCTGTGTCACCATGCCAGTGGAGGGGTTTAGCTGACATCCATGGGCTTGTCAGGCTTTTTCCACTGGGAGAAGGAACTGATGCGGCAATTCAGCATATTAACAAGGAATGCATGCAAGCCCTGTTTTGAGGAGTGGAAGGAAAATAAATGGAAACACTTTTCTTGCAAATAGTTTGTAGGACTCTTTCCATTGGATCCCAAGTATTTGACTGTTACAAATGCTCTTCTGCCTCCCAAAACAGCCATTCTGCTGCAAAGTAGACTTCTGGTTTCCAAATTATGATCTGATTCCAAGACTGAGCCCAAGTTTGAGTCCAAGTTCCAGGCCCCTCCTGGGGTAGTGCTTTGGTTTTGGACAGGTCCTGGTGGTGTTCTCTCAAACAGTGACTGCCATTATTTTCAGCAACTCATACAGAAAATGGGTTTAATTCCCTGGACATGAAAGAAGTCAGATTACCCTCTGGCTCTTCTGCTATCTGTGGATCAGGTACAGCTGAAGGCAGCTATTGTCATTTGCAAAAGAGTGGAGAAGGGAGGGGCAAGAATCAGGGCAGTGAAGGAAAAGGCAAGGAGAAGATATAGCAGCTTGAGGGAATGGAGTCATGACAACAACTCAGGTCCATGTGATCCAAAACCAAATAAAGCACAGAAGAAGGCAGAGCTATGAGGCATAAAAGGAAAATAAAAAGGACTTACCTGTCTGGTTTTACATTGCTTCAAAATACTTTTTTTGTTGCTCTTGGGAAGGCAAAGTTCTACCCAGAAATGAAAAAGCAACAACAGCAGTTGCTTTTATACAATACACTACAGAGCACTATCAATTCCTGCTTATTTTCCTCCCTACCATGACTGTTTAATTTAAAGGGGAAAATCTAATTTCCTGTGCCGATTATATATCCAGTTAATTCCAAATTCTCATGTAACGGTTAAAATTCCTGACAATTAATAGAGGAGGCACAGCTCTGCTGATGTAACTTAGACACATTCTCATTGATTCTATGAATAATTTAGGTTGGAAGGGACCTCCAGAGGTCTTCTAGTCCAGATTCCCATCACAAAGCATGGCCAACTTAGACTGTGTTGCTCAGAACTTTTTCCAGTCAAGCTTTGGTATCTCCAGGATCAGAAATCCCATACTTTTTCTGGGCCTCTGTTTCAGTGTTTAATCACCCTCATGGCAAAACTATTTTTCCCATATCTAATCAGATTTTTTTTTTTTATATTATGACAAGTGCTGTTTGTCCCCTGCCTTACTGATGAGCACCAGCTCTGGGGATAGCCTGGCTCTGTCCTCTCTTCGCCTCCCATTGGGAAGCTGCAGCAGTAAATGCCCCATCTCCAGGCTGAACAAACCCAGCTCCCTGACCTTCCTCTCACTCCAGGGGCTCCAGTCTGCACCATCCCACCAGCTCTTCACTGGTCTTACTGCAGTACATTTGTGTCTTTCTTGTACTTGAGAGCCCAGAGCTGGACACAGAACTCCACTGTAGGCTATAATGGTGTGAATTTTGCAGTGGAAGAACTATTAATGATATATAAATTTCCTTACTCAGAGATGGGGTGTGAACACTGTTGTGCCCCTACAGAGGACATAATGTATTACACTGTGCACCAATTTTCACAGGCAGGAAATTCAGGGCTTACAGGTTTTATGGAAGTGTGGATCATTTCTGTAGGTATATCATCTGCTGGTGTTTAACCGGGACAGTGCTTCCCCATATCAGTGTGGGACAGCGAAGAAGTCAGTCTCCTTACAGGTATGCATTTTACAAATATCACTGTGGACAGTTTTTGAAAATGTGCTGCTAAGGCTCATTAAGGTAGACATCAGCTAGTCTGTTAAATACTTAACAGGTATTCCCCTGAAAAAATTCTCATTTTAAGTTCTTTTTTAGTTGCTCTGTTCTCTTTCTTGTGAGAACAGTGAATAATTGGAACAGGTTGCCCAAAGCAGCAGTGGTTGCCCATTACTGGAGGTTCAAGGCCAGGCTGGAGGGCTTTGAACAACCTGGTCTAGTGGAAGGTGTCCCTACCCACGTTAGGGAAATTGGAACTTTGGTTAGATGGTTTTTAGGCCCTTTCCAACCCAAACCATTCTGTGATTCTTTAGAGGTAGATCAGAGAAAGCATCAGCTCTAAGTATTATGGCAATAACTATTTAAATTAAAAAAAAAACAACAACCCCTTCTGCTTGGTTTGAAAGGAAGAAAAAATGCTGTATATATCCAGTTTTAAATATAATAGGCATAATTTACAAAGGACTATTTACTGCTAGCTATCACATACTCTTAATTCCTTCTCTAAAGCTGTGTGATCCTGGCTGTATTTACACTGCTAAGTGGTATGTGTCCTGTGTGATCTGATATGTGACAGGGTTTCCAACAGCGTCAGGTGCTTATCACTCTTGTTCCTCCTGTCTTTTGGAGAGGCGATTATGGAGAACCTGGAGGCAAATTAGAAAACAGCAGATTAATGCTTACACCAGTGATGCAATCAAAGGGAATGATTTATGTGTCCTGAGCAATTAGAACCCACTCAACTCTATACACAACAGTGATAGAAAAATGTGTTTTAGTTATGAACTTTAAGACAAAAACGTTTTTAGGATAGTCTTTTCAAGAGCGAAGTCACAGGAGGCACAAGAAGTCTCAGGAACTCAAGACTGTCAAAAGCCATATGATCAAGCATGTATTGCTGTTTTTTCAATCCCAGTATTTATGCAGCTTTGCCCTTTGCTTATCTTCAGAGTCAACTGTTTTAGGTATTGTTGAAATGGGACTTGAGAGAAGGAAGTCCTCACAATAAAATTTTAGCTGCAAGACCTCACAGAGTAAAAATCCCAACCTGTGAAAAAAAGTATGGCCTTCATAAAATCCAGTGGCCTATTTGGCTAAACACTGACTTTTAGGTACCCTTTGGTTTTAACTTGTGACTCTAGGAATGCACCCCTTGCACCTCCACTGCTGGTGGGTAGCTCAGGAGCTGAACCTGGATTGACAATAGGCAGGCTTTGCTGACATCTCATGCAGAGGTCATGCACAGTTTGGTTTTGATGTTAACTGTTTTTATAATTAGCCTTTACACTTCAAAGCACTTCTAAGACTGATAATTAAATGGACACATGAGCAACTCATTTCTTGGGCTGAAAATGGCATCTAGGTATGGATAGCAATTGTGACATGCAAACCTTAAATACTTCAAGAAGTATAAAAGCCAAGGGAATAGTTTTGATGAGTGTTACTAGTGGACTGGGTGCTGTTCCTGTTTGCTGAGCTAGACAAAGGGGTGTGAAGTCCTTATTTCACAGAACTAGTTTTGTGTGGTCATGGAAAGTAAACAGCAGAAAACCAAGATATTTTTAAGGGGGGCAAGGAAGCTCATTAGTTAGTTGTGAGCCTAACCCTGGTGACCCAGACTGCCTATCCACAGACTGATGGCTGTCAGTCCTGTCTGTCTCACCCCTTCCCAGCAGAAACTGCTACTGGCTGCAGCATCAAAGCACCCTTGGAATTGCTGTCCTTCCCTGCTGCCCACTGCTCCTCTTATTGCCGGTCAGAAGAGTGCTCAAGAGAGCTCTGGGGTCTCTGGTCCCAAGAGACCCTACCCCTAAGGGTGGCCCGTGGGACTGGTGGGGTCCCTATCCTGCCAGGTATACCAGTTTCAGGCATGTTCCAGCCTTCTATAGGTTCTCCTCTGAAAAAAATGCCTCTGCTGTGCTGGTTGTCAAATATCTGCAAAGTATCCTGGCCTCTTCTGTAGGGTCTTCTGAGCAGCAAGGGGGGGACCAGTGAGAGGATGTTTGTTTTGAAAAGGGAAGGGGAAGCAGTATTTGGCTGTAAGTGTATCTGAGGGTGGGCAGACTGGTAAAGGATGCAGGTTGTATGTCTCAGCATTGAATGGTAACAAGACAGCAGTAGAAACAAAGCATTCTTTAAGGAAATAAAGAGAGAAGTAAAACTGAAAGAGTCCTTAGTGCAGCATTTTGAGTTTATGAGGCATTTCCTCTTGCTGATGAATGTGGATAGTTTAACTTTTCTGCACATTGGTGTTAAAAATGACTGGAATACAACTACAAATAGATGTTTGTTCTCCTGTCTGCAAAGTCTAAACACAAAAATGCAAAACTGAGCATTGGGCTCAGTGTCAGATCCCCTGTAAAGCCAATGGAAATGGTGTAGTTTACGTGGACATAAAATGTTACCCACAGTCTGGATTGCTAAATCACTAGGGTAAGTGGTGAGAAAACTTATTTATAGACATTTGTATGACATCTAGAAACCTTTTCCCATGACTGCATTTCCAAGCATCTTCATTTGCTTACTGTGCACTTTTTTGCAAATGTAAGTTGTTGTTGCATAAATCTTTCAGAAGGTCAGTTGTAGAAGAGTTGCAAACCAGTTTCTTTTGCAAAGCAACATGTATTTGTCAACTAAATGAAAATATTTCATAGAAAAAAAGATTAAGAATGGTTAAGTCACCTAATTCAAGAACTGGAGCAGCACAGTGGAACTGGAGTGACCAGTTGTTCTCCTGAAATCACGAGGTCATAATCACTGAATAACCCTTTGAATGTGTGCCAAGAATAAATCTTATTAAATTTTTTGGCCAAGCTGTTCAATACCAA
Organism: Illadopsis cleaveri; assembly: GCA_013399915.1. Classification (NCBI taxonomy): domain Eukaryota; kingdom Metazoa; phylum Chordata; class Aves; order Passeriformes; family Timaliidae; genus Illadopsis; species Illadopsis cleaveri. The sequence goes on along the minus strand of VXBB01024213.1, from coordinate 41,583 downwards.
TCACCCAAATAAGCTTGGAAATAGTAACATTTGATCTACACAAAGTCGGGATTAATCTGAGAGGTAATTTGGTTTAGGAGAATTATCACAAAAAAACCATGGAATATTCCAAGTTGGAAGGCACTCAGAAGGATCCCTGGGTCTAACACCCTGGTGACTAACTGGCCCATATAGAGGGTTGAACCAACAACCTTGGCACTATTAGCACCATGCCCTAACCAACTGAGCTAACCTTAGGGCCACCAGGCAAGCTCATCTAAAAATGTTTGCTTTTCAACCCCCACATCAGTGCATCAGCTTACAAGACTCACCCTTAATATTCTTTTTGATGACAATAGAACTTGTTCTCTGTGTAGCTTATTTTAAAGCATATTTTTCAGCCCTTCTGTTGCTTATATGTCTTCTTTTCTAAATTACTTGGAAGAGGCAGGTAATAGGATGAGGAGCAGGGGCTGCTTCAGTGCTGCCTCAGAGGATCTGGGGGGCCAAACTGGCAGGATGGGCTCTTTCTACCTCTGTTAGGCTCTAGTTGGTTTAAGCAGATATTGCAGAGGAAAAAGCCCATGGGCATCCCATGCTTGGAGGGCTCCCCAGGCAGACTTGCCTACTTTTTGAACAGGCCCCAGTTTAGGATCAGCCATTCAGATCTTCTTCAGCTTAGGGAAAATACCTTTTTAAACTTAAAATTGATTTTAAAATATGAACATGTGTTCAGAAAGCCTAGGGAGCAGAGGCAAGACTGGGCTAAGACAAGCTGTAAATATCAAACAGAGTGTGCATTAGCCTGCATTGTTGGATCACTTAGCTATTTAATCCCCAGTTATGGGGCAAGAAATCCCTATAAAACATGCAGGAGGGTTTGACAGGAAGTGAGACAGGAGAAAATGAATTGTTGTGTCTTGTGATATGCTGTATGCAAAAGTGAGCCAGGGGTGAAAGGGTATGATGACAAAGCTGTTGGCAATTTAAATCTTGGCTCAGGCATAAAATAAATACATTATTCCTGATGGTGAAATTGGATGGTGCTGTCATGGATTCATTTTGTCTTCCTGGTGTTTTTCTAGCCCCTTCTCTTTCATTTGACCCATGGCATTCATATCTGCATGCCAATGTGTCAAAATATTCTTTGAATGTGTCAGGTTTGAGTGCACTTTAATTGCAACCCAGGCTGCATGCATTTTGTCTGAAGATACCATCCAGATACCATTAAAATTGATGCATTTTGGAGGGTTGTACCAGGCCTTCTAAAGATAGCATTGACTGGGGCAGGTCTGCTTTGGGGCATGGTACCACTCTTACCCCAGCTTTTACTCTGCCTTTGAGTGTGCAAGGCTGATCAGCGTTGCCAGGAGGCTGGTACAGGATTTTCATACAGGGTCCTTAAACTTCGTAAGATGCAACATGAGCTCATATAACAAACCAAGGCAAACCAGAAATATTGTGGCAGTAACTTGGAACTGTGTATTGGGAACTGTGTGTGTTGGGAACATTAACTTTCCATTTGTGTCCCCTGTGTTTTTTCACTTCCATGATTTTCATGTCCTTTTCGTTCTCTTCTTTTTCCCTTATGGTTTTTACGTTTTCTGGAAACGACACCTTTTGCCATACTGTAGATATTAGTGGAGGGGGTCTCTGACTGCTGACCTGGCTGCTACTGCAGTGACAAAGATGGGGATTTCCTCTGGGTACAGGAGGGATAACCTCTGTTTGCGTGTGACTGACTCTGCTTGCTCCTTCCTTTTCAGTTTGCACCAGTGGATGGGGATAGAAAAAAAGGAGCAGGTTGATAGTTTTGTTTGGATAACTGCGTCCTGCCGTCCCCATTCACTTATCTAAAGCTGATCTGAAACTTTATGGACTGGAAAGTCACAAAATCAGATGTTTTGGGAGTGCTTTACTGCTTTCTAGGCTTGGTGTGGGTGGACATACCACAGGCACAGCTTGTCATGCAGTGTTTTGGTAGCTCTAGCTCCTTACAGCTGCCTAGAGCTTGGCTACACATGAAAAATTAAACAAATGAAATATTGGTGGAATTTGGTAAGCACTCTGGAGCACAGCCTGCAGCTCTGTGCTTGGCTTTCTGCTGCTTTTCCAGGGGAAGGTGAGCCACTTCTTTCCAGTGACCTGGGCCCTCACAACTGCTCCCAGGACCTGTGCTCTGAGCCCACCATTTTGAAGCCCAAGTGTAAAACAATTTCAACCGCACTCCTTATTTGTATTTGAATTCCTTATAGAATATTTGGAGCCAAGATTGCGGCTGTGTCTTGGTTTTCTATGGATCTTAATGGAGAGAAAAAAACACTTTTAGCCATTTAACTAAAAATATGTGAAATAGGATTAGCCTGTACCTTGTAAAACTTTATTTTAAGAAACCAAGGCCCTGATCCAATCACAATGAGGTCAGTGGGACACTTTCCACTGATTCAGTGGGGCTTGGATATGGTCCTAAGACATTATTTTCAGAAACAAGGACTGTGAGAAATGTATCTAATATTAGAAATTTATTGTTTATATTCTTTCTATAATTAAAATGTCCAGCTGCTGTTAAAAGGTTTCCTCTGAGCTGAATGTCTGCATACTAAATTTGAGTCTGAAGCAAAATGAGAGATGTTGGCTCTTGACAACAAAGGCTTTCTGCACAGGGATCCAAGTGGGCTGGTGTCTCAGCTGTCCTGTTCCACAAGGCACTGCTGCAAGACATTTGTTCAAGATCTCCAGCCTCCTCCCCAAACATGACAGAAGTCTGCAGTCAATAAGTAGATTTGGAAAAGCTGTTTACTTATGGCACCACCACGACAGGAATGTATGTAGCTGATCAGATCCACACCTCATTTGTGCTGTTCTTGGACAGGCACAACTGAGCCTGCCCTGAAAGAAGTTTATACTTCTTTGGAGTCCTTAATGGCTTGAAATCTTGAACGACAGAGACACTTGCTGTTGACACTAGGTGCACAGACAGCCCAGACCTCCAGATGGATGGAGACTTGCTGGATTGGGAAGCGGCTCTTTGCCAATATCTTTAATAAATAAAAGGAACTTACCTGGGTAAGCTGGGGCCATTAGTATGCAGCGAATTGGTTGAGGTATTTTTTCCTTTTACAGCTGCTAAATAATGGGGCAAAATTACCATCTGTGTCCACCATCTCTTTCACCCTTGCAAGGGATGGATGGTGCCTCTAGGCAAGAAGTGCAGCTTTTGGGACTGAAGTACAAGATCCAAACTGGAAGACATAGAAGAAATGGAAAAGCATAAAAAAAAGGAACTGATGAAGGATGACCTCTCTTTTGGGATGTGAAGATTGCCTGTGAGTTTTCAGGGTCACCCATTCCTCTGCAGGGAGCCAAAGCACACCCAGGGCAGCTGTCAGGAGACAGTCAACATGGCTGAGCATCCAGACACACCCAAATGCTGAGCACTGATGATAAGAAGTGACAGCTGGGCCACCTCAGAGCTGTTCGGGCAGGATATGGCTCCATTTTTCAAGCACATTTCCTTCCTTTCCTGGCCATGACCACCTAATGCTGCCTTTGTCTGGGACATCAGCAGGGGCAAGAAGAGGCTGTGATGATGACCTCGCCAGCTAGCCACGGGAGCACTGCCCCAGGAGGTGGTGATCTCCTCTCCTATGGAGCATTGACTCCTTCCAATCTGCTATTTAATTGTGTTCCTCACCTCCCCTTTCCCTCTTCTAGAATAATGTCTGTGTAGATGCCTTTGTTTAAATCCTTTCCTGGTGAGGTTACTTGTTCTTGAGTGCTCCTGGAGAGTTATGTACCATCCTGAGCTCCTGCATGGGAAGCTCCAGCATGTGCCATTTAAGCGATTTCCACAAGAATGCTGGGAAGCTGAATCAGTGCTTCTTGTTGCACAAGAGACAAGAAACACTTCAAACACCAATCTTTTTAAAAAGTTACATATCCTCCCATGTCAGAGCAGTCTGGCTGATGTTGGGCAGGAATCAGATGTGCTTTATTTCCTTTATTCCATGTATCCAACTGCACTCTACCATCACTCCTGCTAACATACTGGCTGAAGTCAAAATTTGATCTCACTCCAGCTTCCCATCTGAATGCCTGAATCTGATGCAGTTTTATTGAAAGATTTGGGATCTGTTGGACACACATTGGTATTGGTGAGCAGTCACTCACACATAACAAGTCCTTCTGGAGTTAGTAATGGCTCACAGATTTGATTGGACTTCAACATTTGGCCATTAAGCATGGCTTTAATCTCTTTACCTTTTGAATTTACGTCAATTACGTAATTCTTAGGATATTCTAGAGAACTGGCTTCAGTTTTAATAGATTTTCATATAAAATGGACCATCTCCTATATTTGCTTGCTTTGGGTAATATTTTATAATAAATATTTGATAGTTAGAGGTTTTTTAAAACTGAATTATTATTACTATGGTGGCATCCAATGCTTTCTCAGTGCTCCACCATGACATCAAAACCCACAATTATGGTGACTGGTAACTGTTTATTTTACTCATATAAAATGAAAAAATGCAAAAATTCACACTGAAAAGAGAGAAAATTTAACTTTAAATTGGTCTTTCTCAACAGATATGCTAAGCCCTGTCGCACATAACTGATCCAACAATGCATACACCAATAAATAGGAATCTCTTTCCTTTTAAGTTTCCCCTTATTCATCATGCATCAGTGTGTGTGGTTGACACTTGAGATGTAGAAATGGAATACTTAAAAGTAATTTTTTTTTAACAACGACCTTGTTTATTTTTAACGAAGACTTGCAGAGTGTTTAAACACCACTCATCTTAGAACAGTTCTTGAGTGAGACTGATACTGGCTTAGTATCCTTAGATTTAGGCCCAAGTTGTATGGTTGCTTCAGCCAGGGTTGTGTAGGCGGGGTGTGAGGAAAATGCCAGCTCTTTCTCTCTGTTCACCTGGTCACATAGCCACACCTTTTCCATGTGCTCATATTACTGCTCATCCAACAGTGCTGGAGGAGCAAGGCACAATGGAAGGCTGGGTGAAGGAAAGCTGATTTTTAACTGTGTCCATTCCCTGGTCTGGCTCCCTGCAGAACCGAACAAATTACTCACAGCTGCAAGGGCATAAGTGGCTTTGGGTAGATGAAAACTGGAGAAGGAATCACCCCACCCACCCCCTTTCAATACGGGTCTGACTGGAATAAAATAATCATGGAACTTCAGCCACAGTCAAGCAAACAGAATTACCTGCTGAGGCTTGGTTTGTGGGGGGACAGAAACAATAAAAGTTGAAAGGAAGCTGTAGGGTTTGATGAGGTTTGTCTATGTTTGGCAAAGACTTTTTCCTTTCTTAGAGGTTCTTGGAAATGTCTTCAAAACATTCCAGGCTTGGTTTTGCTCCTTAAATACTCTTCAGTATTTTAACAGTGAAGAGCCAAATTCTTCCCTCAGATATGCATGCAAATACTCCCACATTAATCAGAAGAATTGTCTGCACATTCCCTAAGTGCAGGAGGTTTCTCATTTGGTATGTGATTTGCTTCTTAAGGAGAAGTCAGTTCTGAGCACAAATTCATGAAAATTTTGTGTTTTTCCAGCATAGATTGAGGATCAGTTGCTCTCACCCTACAGGGAGCATTAACATATTTCATGAGAAGACTCAGTGGCTACAAAAAGATTGCCCACAAAGCACAGGGTGTATCAGGACAGTTAAAATGGGGAATCTGATTCTCTGATTTATGAGAAATGATGAAGAGGTAGGAAGAGCTGCACGTAAGAATAGGATAAGACATTAATTCATGGAAAAGAAATTGGTACATCATATTTGATTTAAAATACAAGTACTGAAACAGTAATGTAGGTCTTTATACTACTTGATAAAACACTAGTGGACTCTAAAAATAGGTTTTAAAAACTGAGCTGCTGTTTTGATTTGTAAAACAAGTTAAACCAAACTTGACAATAAGGCATGTGCTTTAGATTTCCCTGGTTTAAGGCACTGTTTACTCTGGCAGATGTATCCTTAAGTGAAGCTTTTTTTCCCCCCTCAAAGCTGTTACATGGTAGACTGATGTTGGCTGACCCTGAAGCAAAAATTTGAAAACAGCACATTTATTTTTCTGCTAATGCTAAACACATATGCCACGCAGCATTTTTTTAGTCTAGATGGAAAATCTTCAAATCTGGACTATTTGTCCCTTTTACCCTGACTTTCAATGTTTTCATGAACACAAAAATAACATAACAAACCTGGGGGATGGGAGCATGTCTGTTTTGCAGTGGGAGAGCACCCTGTAATTTGCAGGCTGCAGGCTGGAAGGGGCAGATAGGAAGAGCCAAACGGTCAGCCTGGTCCCATGCTGTATCAGTGACAATGGGCTTTCCCACACGCCTCAGCACCCAGCAAAGCTCACAGAGTGCTGCTGCCCAACCCAGCAAAATGTTACCAGACCTATAAACTCTTACCTTCCTTGTAACACAGGCAAAATACCAGGCTGACAGTCATCTTTGCTACCACATGAACAATTCTTTGGGAAGAAAAACCTCAACAAAATCCTGCAATATTGTTAATATTTATAGCCAGGTCTGAAGAAAGATGACTTTTTGGAACAGTAGTATTGCTGTGATATGTAGGCTCCATGCTACAGAGATTTTGTGGAGACCACATATGATTGCCTCTATTTTAACAGTTTTCATGAGTAAATAAATAAAGCCAGCATACTTGTACAGCCACAGTCAGTCTCCAAGACACTGAGTTTTTTCTCACTGGAAATCAACTCAGAATACCCCCTAAGTTGTGCTGGAGTCAGCTGAGGGTGTCAGGGTGTGTTACCAAAAAAAACCTTGCAACATGAGATTGCTGACTGAAGTTGCTAAAATGGAGCAGTGGTTTGGGTAAAACACTGAGGGTCTGTTCCATGCAATTCTTGAATGGATTTGACTGGAATGGACTTCAGCTAAATGGATTAAATTGTTAAACCAATTTAAGGAAGTCCATGTTCAGGGATGAAAGAAGTTGCTTAAATTGGTGCCAATCCTCACGTCAGTAAACAGGGAAAAAAGATTTAAGAAAGAAGGACTTATAAGAGATCATTCCTCTTGATGAAATTTCTAAACTTTTGCCAATGCTAACTGAAAGGATTGAAAAAAAGTGCTCTGGAGAGCTTTTAGTAATTAGTTCCTGTTTGCAAAGAATCTGGGTCTGTATTGCTCTAGGGCGCTCAGCCCAACCATTTTTTATGTTTTTTTTATAAACTGGACTGCACCTCATTAGAGATGCCCAGCTGTATTTTTCTCTCTCTTTCACAGCCGTACACATCACTTTTCATCCTGTCCTTTTCATCACCTACTGCTTCTTTAGCAAGTAAAGCAAGTGAAAACAGAGCACAAAGAAATCTCATCCACATTTATCAGTCTTCTCCTGCTGTTTAGCAGCTGGAAACACAGAATTAAAGCAGCACCTTGTGACACAGTGCTGTGGCCATCACCCTTGCAGATACTCTGCAGCCACCAGTGGTGTGTGGAGCACAGGTCCAGGAGTTCTGTTACAAGGTACCCAGGGATCTGGTACACACAATCTATTATTTTATTGTAGAGGGCCAGGCTGCCATGGCCTCCCTCTGAACTGGCAAATAAGCTACTTCTAGCCTACAAATTATAGGCTACAAATTATACAGCTGTCTCATTGCAAGCAGCAAAATTAAAGCAAATCTCACGTTACCATGCTACAGATTCTAGATTAAATTGGTGCTACCATGTCAGAACGAGTTCTGTTAATCCTCATTTATGCAAACATATTTCCAGTAGGTAATGGGCAAAACCTGGAAGAGCCCTATAGATTGTTGTGGCTCTGAATGATGTAGACACTAAAACTTATAGGACTGCATAATCATTCTATAAGGATGTAGCTGAGCTTGACTTTTAAAACCACAGGTAACCCATGTTTTTCTCCTATGGTTTGGCTAATGGAGATGCTAATAGGGTAGAAGTGCCCTTCTGGTTCCCCTCAGAAGAGGTAGCAGGAGTTAAAGCTACAGTCCACTGGGTCAAACATTCTCTAGGATTGAACCATTGCAGAAATGCTTGAGGGAAATGAAAAGAGTAGGACCAGTGCGTCACCTACCAGGGTGTCAACCTGTGTAGGAAAAAAAACCATAGACACTTCTGTTTTTCTGCTGTTGCATTTTGGAATGATAAAATGAGGTTATAGTCAATATACAATACAGATTGTGAATAAAATTTATCTTCTTTTTTCTTTTAATAGAAAAATTCTCACTACTTGACTGGAATTTCAAGAGCTTCAGTAAAAGACTTGCTCTCAAAGGTAACAACTGAACCAATATGAGCTGGTGTCCTTGAATGCAGAGGCGTGGCCTCTAAAAACAAGAGATGCATAACAGTATCCTTCTGTTCTGTAGCTTAGCAACTTGGGATGTAAATGAATACTCCTCAAAAGATTTCCCATTTTAATTGGCAAGAAGAGAGATCCATGTTAGAAAGTAGATTTTTGTATTCAAAGCTGTTCAGTGTAGATGCAATCATATTTGTATTAAAGTGCATTTGTTAAGGTTCAGTAAGAATTCACTCTTTTCTCAATTTTTATATATTTCTGCACTCATGTATATATATATCTATCCATGTATACGTGTGAGTATATACATATACATGTTTATATATATCCTTTGAATGTGTTTGTGCATATATGTCCATATGTATAAAAGATATGTTGTTATATAAAACTCCTTTTATATTTTACTGTATTATGGAAAGTATTTCCACACAGAATTTAACTCCTGTCCAAATGAAATAGCTTTATTAATTTTAGTATCGAGCTTACTTTTTTTTCATTCACTACATTTACAAACCAAATGTGCAACATTGAAGATATTTTACATCCATATGATCAAAATGGAGCCACTGTTTCATTTGCAGCCAATATGAAATGAGTTATCTTTACTGTTTAGCTGACTGACCTCTGCACAGCACAAGCAATTCTACTGGCCTGTGCTCCTAATAAGTCTTTCAGTGAGACCTAATCAAAAACCAAATTTAAATCTCTTTCCTGCTTTATCATAGATATGATGCCTGGAATAAAGCATCAAAATAAAATCTCCCACTCAATACTGGCTTTTTAAAATACTTTTCTTGTGTCACACTAACACTATGAGAGGGGCAGAGGAGATGGAAAAGAGGGAAGCCTGGAGAGGATAGGCTGGTCAGACAAGAAAGGAGGGTGAACCAGCCTACTGCCAGGAGAGTCACACTGTGCTTACCTCGGCACCTGCCTCCAAAAATGATTCCTTGGGCCTTCTGGGATGCCCTAAAAGCACTGGAATTAGTATAATTTGTAACAGATGTGTGACAAATACAGCTCAGATAATGGTATCCACCTGAAGAGATCATCTCACAACACCTGTGGAGATGCTGCCATCTTGACAGGGTCTCCTTTTGTTATCAATAAACCAGAAAAGAGTGTTTCAGTCACTCTGCTGCTATTAATCTGAGTTGGCTAAAAAGCTTTATTCAAATAATTTATTTGGTATCCAGCTTCATGGTATCAGTGTTTGCAAAGGTGATGATTTTTAGAGCAGTTCCCCTTGGTTATGAAGAGTTCCACCACATTGTGCCTATATACATCAGGGAAATCCTAATTTTCCCATTCTTTCAGTGAAGTGCAGGAATTGAGTCTGAGATGTTCACAGTGAGTGCCTTGAAGACAAAGCCACTCATTTTTTTCCTTTGGGATGCCGATCTCACCTATAAATTTTCCTAATATACTTCAGTATGGATGCTACTCCCTTAATTTCTATGGAACGAAACAAAAAAAAGCATGTTTATGCATGGTGCCAAAGCATTGCCTTTTATTTCAAGTGCCCTGTTTCTGTACAAAAGACCTAAACTGTTATGGAAATATTTTCAGTTTTTCAGTTTAGCAGGAATCTCCTAAAAATTAATTTAATTTGGAGCAAAATATTGTCCTTTCTCACTCTCCTCCCCTTTTCAGCAGTGCTTTATTTAGGAGTTCAGACAAACAAAAAATCAGTTATTCACGCAGCTCTGTTGAATGGCAGGAGATTTCTTCTACCAAGCAGCACAGCTCTCTGTCAGTCCTTTGGCTGGTTATCTAAGGTAAGTGTCACTGTATTACCGGTACTTCATATTTAGTGCTGGCATTGCTTATTTTATTCCAAATGATTTTCTTTTCCAAAGTAAATGACCAAATTTAGCTATACTAAAAATGTTATATTAAAAATTTTTAGTTATCCTAAAAATCAGCGCTCAGGCTGGCTCTGAGGTGGAGCCTGGGGTGTACATGTGCCCATGTGTGTGAAGAGCTAACACTGGTTTTTCCCTACCTGTCTGGGATTGTGTTTGACAGTCATGATTCCCACTCCAGGCAGCTTACGGATTTGGGAAGACTTTAGTCACATCTTTCCTGCCTCTGTTATTAACAGTGGAACAACTTAAAACAGCTGTTTTCATGCTCTCTTTCTACACAGAGAGGAGTGACCCAGCCTTGCTTACTCAGGAGTACATTTGCAGGGGACTGGGCCATTTCTTTACCTGCTTGAGAGTGGTTCACTTATTTATTTTGTTTTTATAACATGTTCCTGGCTTCTACCTTCCTCCTTCTCTAAAAATGCCTTCAAAACACTGCGCTGAAACCTTCCACATCATACATCTTAGCAAGCCATAATCACATCTGTTTTAGAGCCATGGCTGGTGTGAGCTATTCTTCTTACTGACTTTAGAACCTAAATATCCATCAGGGATTAAGACACTGTGAAGGGGGAACCAGCAGCTCTCTAGCACCTGGAAACTTCTAGGCTCCCTCCTCACACAGGTGCATTAAGGTTTGGGACATAGCAGTATCTTGGCTGCTTTATACTGCAAAGCTCTAAGGGGAGTCATTGTATCTCCTTGAAGTGTAAAGTGGGGAACATTTAAGGACACAATTTTATGATGACTGATTTCATTCTCTCAAAGGCAAAAAAAACCTTGGTAATAAGTACAAGCTAGAATTAGAGAATGATATTCTTATTTTTCAGGAGAGTAACCTCTCATCCAATCTGTTGTAAAGTAAAACAATGTTGATGATATTCCCTGACTTGTTTATAGGAGTAAGTCTTTCATCAGTGTATGGTTATAAAACTTCACTTTTGATTGTTAAAGTGTATTTTGCTGGAATAGATATGAGAAAAAGGAGATTCGTTCACAATTACTTAGCAGTCAGTTTTTTGGGGAAAGACTCTGAGCCAGAGTCTTCATCCTTATCCAAGCTTCCCAAGGTGTGTTCAGTTGATTCAGGCAAAGGAACATACCCTAAGTTCAGACTTTAGTTTCTCTAATACTCAGGAAAAGAAGAAATTGGTCAGCTCTTGAATCCAGCTCACTTGTAATATTAATCTGCAGAAGACAAAAGTTAACAAAGTGGAAATTTTGCATGCAACTTCTCTGGCAGTGAAGTTAAATTTGAAGATTATCGTTTGGAGGATATCAGAAGTAGTGACAGACACCAGATCAATCCTGCCCTGGCCTGCTAATGAAACTTTTGTGGAGCCATACTGGAATTTAGATTGTCTGTGTGATCTAGGTTAATACAATGAAACACTATGAAAAAAACCCAAGGGAGAGAGTTACTTGCTTTATTGTTGTCCCAAGGTTTTACATGGCTGGTCAAGTCACTTTTGCACAGTAAGAGTTCACAGAGAATCACTTGCCATTTCCAGCTGTGTTTTGTGCCGCAACAAAAAAAATACTTTGGATTACCTGCCTTCTCAGTCACAGCAGGTTAAGATCCTATCAGAAGTCTGTTTGCAGTACACAAATCTTTGATCTCCTTCATGCAAAACAAAATCCATCCAGGAGGAAAATTAAGTGGATTCCGTTAGGATAAATTAACAGGACAATATTTCTCTTTTGTTTATCTACAATTTCTATTAGCTTCTTCTAATAGACAGCAGTTTGATACTTCCTGTTAGAGAACTTCAGTTCTAGAGATTGCCTTTGTCTATTCCGCAGGTTGAGTCAGATAAAAATTTAGTCACACTGAAAAATATCATACTGACAGTGAGACCAGAGATAATTCTGGCAATGCCTTTACAGTTACACTTGACTTCCTTTACGCCTGTTATGAATTGTGACAGCTGGAGGAGGGTAATAAAATAAAAATAAAATAAGAAACAGCAACAAATAAGTACCTCAGAGAATTAAAGCTTCTCAGTTCTGGTTTCATTGGGAAAACAGACTTGCTTGTTAGCACTGTTGTGTCTTATTTTTATCAGCATGTTAATTTGCCGTTTGCTTTTTCTACTGAGTAAAGACCACAAAAGTGCTGTTTATATAGTCTTTGTGTGAATGTTTGATTACTGATATTGCTTTTATGTTGTTTTACATAAGATATTTTACCTAAGCTACATCAGATCATAATGATCAATCTCTTTCCTGTGGTACTGGCTACTGTGACAGCAATTTAAAAAATGTTTATGACTGAAAATAACTTAGTACAGTGGACTCAAATGGATGTGGCAAGCTCTGCATGAGCATATAATTTGCAGCATTGGCTATGGTGGACAAGATTTTCAAAAGGACTTCTGAAAGTCTGACTTTTCCCATGCTGAACCCATCACCCTTCTGCCCATCAAGCCCTCCCAAATCCTCCCTTTCTGTGTTGTCCCTATTGCTTTGGTCACGATCCCGAGGCTGCTGTAGGAGAAACAGAGACAGAATAAACATATTAACAGTAACCCTGTACTAGCGTGCTGCACGAGAGATGCCTGTAGCAGCATGGCATCTCCAGCAGTGTTCCCGAGACAAAGCCTGCCAGCTATTTCCCCTGCAAACCACTCTGCATGGATGTGGCTGTGCCAGGGAGAGCCGCAGGTCCCCGTGGAATGTGTTTGAAAGGCGTTTTGTTTGACATGGTGACAAATCCCAGCTGCGCAGCCGGCTGCGGGCTTGCCAAAGGTAGAGAGGAAAGCTTTCCTCGTCTCTGGATTTGCACGGCTGCTGGGGAGGGCGGCAGTAACATAACTCTACTTTGCTCCATATTTTTCCCATATTTAAAAGAAAATAAACCATATGAAAAAGTGCCCTTCCCACATGCATAAGGACTTCTGAACTCCTTCTGTGCTCTGGATAATTGTTCTCAACTTACTTTTAATTTTAAAGCTTGCTGCTTCTATTTCAGAGCAAAGAGGGATTTGTCAGCCATTTCCAATTACAGTAGTTTGCCTAAGGAGAGATATTTTGACTTACAAACCTCATACTGCCTGTGTGTCTGTACCCATCCAAGCATACCTAGGGCTGAGAAGCAGATAATGACATTGTAGGGTTATAAAAAATAATTTCAGCAGAGCCTCCTGTAATAGGATAAGAGGCTTAAATGTTTTAAAGTAAGAGAAGGTAGGAAAAAGAGGGGATTTTTAAGGAAGGTGGGGATTGACCAGTGAAAGGCTATTAAGGGAAGGAAGAGTTTGTTGTCTTGCCAACTTCAGATTAAGGATAGATTTTTATTTTTTTTTCTGGAAGATGTATAATAGTCATATTCATTTTACTGAGTTCAAGTCAGATGTAGGCAGAAAATTTTCAGGACGTCTATAGTCAAGAAGTCAAGTAGATATCTAATGACCCCTTTTAGTCCTAAATTCAAGAGATCTGTGAGGAAACATCAAAGTGCTTGGAATGAAACTGCAAAAGTTTCACTGTGTGAGAGAACTGAGACAACTTAAGAAAGAGGCTCTGATCCTAAACCAGTTTGTGAACACGAGCATCCATCTCGAGAATAGATGTTGATCTCTTCAGTGGTCTTACAGTCTCTGCTTAACTCAGGGAGTCATAAAGAGAAATGGTTAGGGCATCAGCTGTTTTGCTATAAAGAACCAGTTTTAATAAAGCTTTTATCTTTTTCATGGGATCTTTGAAAAATTGACAATGTGTTTCCATGCTTAAGACTCTTTAATTCTATCTTTCTGGCCACTACTGGTACATGTTTTTTACCCCAGTGAGCTTCAGTTTTGCATTTGCCACTAACTCATGGTTCCAAGATGTGAGGGACTACCTGTGGGGAAGTTTAAAGTAGTTTTCATTTGTAAAACAAAACTCCTCAGTAGTCACTTTGTGCCTGAGATAATTCTTTGTCCACCTGTTCAGCCCTGAGAAGGCCAAAATGATACAGGCAACTTTCTCCTCATCCTGGGCTTCTTCAGAAGTCCTGTCATAGCTGAAAGAGCCAAGACACCTTGGTGGGCTGTGAAATTACCACCAGCACCACCACTGTGTCCGACACCCTTTGGTGCTGGCACTCTCTGTGCTGCACCAGCTGGGCAGTGGGAGCTGGCTGGGCATGCTGTGGTGACATGGATGGGCATGCCACCCTTCAGTCACATTGCATCACAAGTGAAGCCAGGTTTGCCTGTAGAAAACCATGATTAAATATTGCCAAGTAGCTGATAATTTTACAGATCTGCCCCTGGGTATCTGGATTGAAAGTGCTGCTTTTTGGACTGCTGTGGTGGCCAGCAGGGGGGACCTGCCCTACAATACAAACGTTTGTTTAAGCAGTGTTTTTAGCAGTAGATTACATCTGAGCAGAGCCATGAGTACTGATTCTGGGTGCAAGGCCTCCCTTGTAGCAATATATCTATTCTGAGTGTAGACAAGTCTCAGTAACATTAATAAATTGGCACTGAGGGGCTTCTATGATATCTTCGTTTCCCACAGCCAGTTCAGCTTCAGATAGGATTCAGTGAGTTTTTAAAGGGGCAGACTGAATAAAATTCCAAAGGAGGCAGAAGAGGAGCTGGGCTCAATGTAGACATGATAGGGAAAGGAAGGGTATCTTATTGCTGTCTCAACCCCATTTTCCACTTTTTAGATAAACATGTGACTTTGAGTGCCCAGGTGCCATTACCCTCCCTCTCTCTGGCTATGTGTGGGAAGGGGAAGGATGTGCAGGTGCTGCTCATTGCCTTGCTTATATCCCTCCTAGTTTCATCTAACCTAGAGCTGCCCCTGCCCATACCACATCTCTGACTCTCACACTAGGTAACTCTCTTCTCCTGCTCCTTATCTCCATTGCATGCAGCTTTCTTCACTCCCTGAGCTTGTTCTGGTTGCTCTTTTAAGGGCTCACATGCTTTTTCTGAGTCCCTTAGAGTTCCTTTTGTTTACCCAGTAACAGAAAACCTTTTCTTTTCCCCAAGTGCGACTGTGATCTTAAATTATCTTAGCTTTGTTTTTTTCTTTCATCTTGCAAACAACTCTTGACCTTCCCTTTAAATGCCCTGCCCCCTTTAAACTCCTGCAACTTGCTCTTCTCACTGAACAATATGGTAATCCCTCCCAAGTTCTGTTGTAGGGATTTGAAAAGCCTGTGTCCATGCAGTACAAAGACAGCCTTATGCTTTTGGTCAAACTAATATGGAATGGCATATCTCTGATAGTCATAT
This sequence comes from Illadopsis cleaveri, assembly GCA_013399915.1. Taxonomy (NCBI): domain Eukaryota; kingdom Metazoa; phylum Chordata; class Aves; order Passeriformes; family Timaliidae; genus Illadopsis; species Illadopsis cleaveri. The sequence goes on along the minus strand of VXBB01024213.1, from coordinate 26,172 downwards.
CTTAACACAGGGAAAGCTGTGAAAATCAGATGTGTGGAGAACCCTCTCCCAAGTTACAAAAGATGAGATGCATTAGTTGGTATCCGTATAAACACTTTTTGTCCCTCATTGTTTGGAGTTGCATCTGATCCCAAATATAATACTCATCCTGGGTGGGAAACGGAAAAATAAATCCCTGCAACTTCTCATTTTCTCTAGCTACTGATATCATAACTTATACTTCTGCTAGTAGTAATTTTAAACTTACCAGGTCACAGGACAGTGTTCTGGCAAGTTCTTGTTGCTGTTCTTCATAGTTTCACTCAAGCACCTTGGCAATAGCCCACCTAAGTTGTCTCTGAGGCTCAGCCCAGATTAGCACAGAGGCAGAGTAAAGCAATAAGGAATAAACCACACCAAGATCTGTATCTGGAGTGGAAAAATAGTTGGGCTAACAAGCTGGAAGTGTAAATCAAGGGGCTCTTGGGAATTAAGTGCATTTCTCCACTCTGTTTGCATAGAAAGGAACCTTCTTGTGTAAATACCACCTAAACACCTCCTTTCTTACAGAAAGAATGGAGACACAGCAGATGAACAAGCCTTTCACAAGAGAGCATTACACTGAAGGTGAGAGAGACCTTGCCAGCTGGAGACTAGACATGGAAGAATCCAGGTTCTTCTACGCTGCAGCAGCCCTCTTGTTAGAGGGTAGAAATGAGCTGAGACACAGACTCCTTGTTTATCACAGCATGAAAAGGGTCCTGGTTTATTCCTCTTTACAGCTCAGCCATCCTGACTCCACTATTCACTGGCTCTGGCTGCAGCAAGCTCCTACTGTAGGTTTCCCTTGCAGCCTCTGACTGCTGGTTATTTCCTGCTAAACTATGACTGCATGTATTAGTTTGCAGACTCTGAATGCAGGCTCTTCCCCAGCTAGACTATGACTGCAGGTTCCGACAACAGGCTCTAACTGCAATGCCAGACTGACCTCATAGCAGTGATTCTCCTCCCTCAGAATCCTTCTTCTTCATAATTCTGCCAATCCATCTTCCTCAAAGCTCCTCCTCCTTCATGATCCTCCTGACCAGCTAACCCACTCCCTTTTATCACACTTATCTTTATTGGTTACAGCTGTGACTGATTGGGTCAAGGCTGTATTGGGTAATTAACACAGCTGTTACCTATCAGGGGAAACGTCTCCTGTATTCCCTTCTCCTACACTTCCAGTGTCAGCAGAGCAGTCCAGCCACTGGCTTTGACCTTCCTGGTGTTGGGTGTATGCCCTTGCAGTTTGGTTTAGTCACTGTATTAGCCAATTGGGCTGCAGGGAACATCAAAGTAACAGGGCATTAGGTATGAAGGGCAGAGCATTTGTCTGCCAGTAGCAGTGCAGGCACTAAAGGGTTTAAAATTTGAGACTCATCCTTCCAGCATGAGAAGGCAGCTGAATGTGACTTAGAGGCACTCCGTCATGAATTTAGTTATTTTAAAATTCATGGAGATTTTGAAACATAACATAAATAGTTTAGAAGGATTTAAAAAAAGAAGTTTCTAGAGTTAATGGAAACATTCAGTTCTCATGGAAAATATTAATGAAGGAACCTTGGGAGCTTTATAAATGCTTTGAAGTTTCATCTATGTAACCAACTCCTGAAACTGGAGGAAATTTCTCCATTAGGTGGGTCACTCCACAGTTGCCCACCTAAGCTGGTACTGGTCAATATCATGGGAAAGACAGGAGGCAGAATTTGTAACAATTTGAATAACACCAAAAAGGTAATATATTTTCTGCCAAGTCTTTTCCTCTATCCAAAGCAGAAACCAACTAGGAAAATATGTTTAACATCAGACATACTTTTTCCCCTTCATATGAAGAAATCCAGAAGATGAGTGTTTCATTATAAAAATATTTCATACTTAAGAGATACTGTCACTATGCCCTTGGTTGGGTAGCAGAGTAAACAGTTGCATGAAAGTGAAAAGATTTAAGATGTGTTAAAAGGGAGTTCATTTTAGCTGCGCTGTAACTACAATAACATGCCTATTTTTTTTCATAGCCATGCCAATCTTGTATGAACACTTTCCCTGCTACTTTTTTGCATTGCCTGGATAGGAAATCAAATGCAATGGAGGTGGGTCAGACCAGGAAAGTTTCATATTTTATTGAACTTTGAGGGGTTTTGGAGCTAGTGTCTTGTAGAGGTAGCACTCTGGGGAGGGTTTCATCTGTAGCTCAGTGATTGGCAATTGAAGAATGAACCGTGTGAACAGACATGAATGAGAAAGAACAACTACATTTGACCCCAGTTCCATCTGTTGCAATGCAGGAATAATTTGCAGTTTGAACCATATTTGTTTGATTTTTGTATAGAGAACACGGCATTTTTTGAAAGAAACTCAGTTTTGCTGACTCCTGTGTTTGGAAATTACCTTTTCAGTTACTCAAACAGGAAAGGATAAACACTGGAAACGTTATTAATAAAACATTAAGCCCCCTCCCTCCCTCCCCAAAACCCCAGCTCCTAATTCAGCAGAGGTCAAACAATAAAGTTTACAATCACGCACTCCACACTGCTCAGCACTCTGAGCCAGCACACCAGTGACTGGCCAGATTAGTTAATCTTCCTCAGCTTCGTCTTGGGCCCTATAACTACTGCGGCAGGTCATTAACCAGCTGGTGAAGCCCCGGCACATCGTACATTTATTCCCAAACCTTAGCAGCCGTTGTTGAGCCCAGGAGCCTTAAAGAGGTACTTCTGATGTTAGCTGACAGAATGTTAATTTATGCTCGCTGTAATTCAAAGGGATTCCAAGGCAACTGTAAACTAATGAAACCTGAATAACTTTCCTGGAGAAGGCTCCTTATTTAATCAGTTGAACTAAAATGGAAATATGTAAAATGAGCAGTCATTCTTTCTTTTAAAATATAAGGCCTTTTTGTGAAAAGGGAGATAAATGAGAACATGTTGTGTTAGAGGAATGAGATGTAGAAAAATGTTTGATTAATGCAAAATATTTATTCACCCCAAGTTCCTTGATTTTTTTTTAAACTCTGCTGTTCATCACTGCCAAGAGTAAAAAAGCAAAGAACGCAATGTCTACTAAGTTTGGTAACCTAGCAGAGGTATTGCTTTCAGCCAGTATTTTCTTTTTCTTTCCTTTTTCTTTTTTT
>VXBB01024213.1:6773-22997 GCA_013399915.1 Illadopsis cleaveri | reverse complement strand
TTTTTTTTTTTTTTCCTTTTCTTTTCTTTTTAATCTCAAATGAAAGGCTCTCTTTAATCAGATAATTGACCGGCTGGTAATTTTAGCCGTTTGTGACACACCAGTTGGCAGGTACAGTGGTACATAACCAAGAGGCTTTTCCTATAGCCCTCCCTCCCTCTGGGACACTCACAGAACTGTCTCTGTCTTATCAGTCCCAGGGGACAATTCCCAAACACTGTGCAATGAAAATGCAAAGAAGGGGCCTTTTCCCTCCCGAAAAGGAGGGCCAGCTGTCAGAGGTAATGACTGCCAGTGGATGCACAGATGGCACTGGAGGTGTTCCCTCATCCCACTGAGCACCTGGAGAAGGGGGGTATCCATTGTACGCTGTTCCTGTACAGGGGCCAGGCTCTGCCCTGGTCCTGGGGCTCAGGGCCCTTGCCAGGTTGAGGGGGGGGCCTGGTAGCAGCAGACACAGATGTCCCCAGAGCCTGCCACACTGGCAAGGAAGGCATAATCCTGAGAGATCCTCCTTTTCATCTACTGTGGGCTTCTTGATCTCATCTCTTCTCTGCTCTTTGCTTGCAGTGGTGGCTGGGAGTGAAATGTAACTTGTTGCATGACTGACAGACCTTCAAGCTCCTCAGCAAACCTTGGACCTTATTTTGAAAGGCCCCTGAAAGAAAAAGGATTGTGTGCTCCCTGAATGCAGGGCTGCTGAACTGCTGCCAACCCCAGGCTGCTCCATTCAAAGGGCTGAGTGAATAAATGAGAATAACATCCTTGGGGACCTCAGGGATCAGTTTACTCTGAAAATCCTCAGCCTTACAAAGGGTCAGAGTCACAAGGTAAATGAAAATGGCTGGGAGGGGACTTTGATGGCCAAAATACTGTAACTGTAGAGGACTTGAAAGAAAACTCTATTTTTTAAAAAGTGAGAGAAGAGAGGAAGCAAACAGGAGAGAATGTGGCTAGCAGGGGGACTTCAGCCTGCAGCCTCAGCAGAAGGGAGAGGGGAGAATGAGAACAGGAGACCAGAAAGAAATGTCTCTGCTCTCTTAATCAACAGCGATCTTTGAAATATTGCTAGGGGCAGTGGCTGTGGCAAGGGAGAGCCTCTCTCCTGCCTGATGCCTCAGTGCAACAAACGTATTTCCTTTGGGTAATGATAAGCATAGTAGAACAGAACAGCAAGTAACCAACAGATAAGTAACCAACAGATCTCAGAACATGGAGGGATGAGCAAATGGCTCAGCCATCAGGATATGACTGCACCCTGTTCTGAAAGAAACTGAAGAAAGTTGCACCTAAGTGCAATTCAGATATTTTTGGTGGTTCAGTTAAAAAAATGAACATATAAACTAATGCAGAAACATTTAAAAAGAATATTTTGGAAATAGCTTCACAGTGGTATGGAGGATAAGCATGTGAATGTGTGCACTTATTTAGAGTCTATTTAAATTTGTACAAGTCAGTAAGTTGTATAAGGCCAGATGCACATTAACATCTTGAGACCATTGGGAATTAGACACCTAAACACTTCAGTCTCTAAATCTCTGGATCTTGTTGGTCTCTTCTCTTTATCTTTAGTCCTCTGAGTAACTCCATTAATACTGACAGTAGTAAAGTTAAACACAGTCCTAAACATTTGCAGGATCAGGAGGTATGTGACTTAGAGCAGCCACAGTTTCTTATTAGGTGTTTGTGTAGTGCCTGGCATCTGGGCCCCATCTCAGTTGGAGTTACTGCAATTCAAGTCATAGTAATTTAAAAAATAGGTTAAATACTGAGTTATAAAAATCTTCTGACAGATTATCTTCTGCTGGTGAAATAATTTTTCAAGTCCCTAAGGTCAGGATATTCAGCTGACAAGTGCACAGCCTTTGTCAGACTGCTTGTTTCTAAAAGATCATTGCACCCTAACTAAAGAAGTTTTCTGTGCAGCTGAACTCAATTGTACTCTCACATGTCCAATGTGATACCTGCAGGCAGAGAGAGAGTTACAGGCATGTCTCCCCCCTCAGCTGTCAGTAAAGATTCTGCTATCTACAGATAGTTCCCTTTTGCAAACAGTTATTTGTTTCTGTAACAGAAGAGGGTAAAAAGAATATCCTACTGAAAACAGAGAAATTCAAGCTTGCTGCATTTAGACATTCAGATCAAGGTCCATACTCCATGAAAAAGAGTCTTATCTTTAACTTCCACAAGGCTTCATGTTGTCATATAGACTCCATGACTGCTGTTTATGACACACTTTTGTTGATAGGACTTATTAGTACCCCATACTAGTCCACAAAATAACAGTGGGCAGAGAAAATGCAGGATCCTATTTTGTATTTCCTACACACCAGCTGCAATATTGTTTTTCTGATCAAAGTTCCCCTGCCTTGGGATCCAGATGGGGATGAATCTGTCAGCCCCAGAGAGCACCATAGATTATAGTGTTTTTTAAGGTTAAAACAAGAGGGTTTAGCTCACCAGTAGTGTAGACTAGTGAGTAGTTAGACCTTTCATTTGAAAGTATAGATAAACATACCTCAAACTGTTTTGTTTTGTGTAGTAGGTTGCTATCAGAGTTGATGGGACCAGAGAGGAAGTAAAATTGCATCCATATGGGCAAACACTAATAGGAAACTTTTTTTTCAATCCAGAAACATTTGAGGCTCTTCTAAAGGTTTATTTTTTCTGCATCAGGTTCAGAAGACAGTGTATAGGCTTAAATCCTTGTACTAGGCAGAAGAGACGTCACTGGCTTGTGATCCATTTTCTGTGTCAAACATTAGAAACTTCAAAGGGACACATGTAACTTCTCTGCTCCTTAGTTTCATCTACATAGCGTAGAAACAGAAGCACAAGTTTAATCCTACAGGCTGTGCAAAAGAGGTACAAGTAAACGGTAGAAATCTTATTTTGGCAGATAAATTAATGGAGGAAAAAAAGGGCTTTGTTACAGAGCACACCAGAAGATAGTTCCTCATTTATTTTAAAACAAAAGCAGGTAGTTTGCAAAACTCAGGATGGGTTTTCTAATACACTGGGTGCCTAACCCAGGATTTCTTTGCTCTAACCCAGGGCTCTCTTTGTGGATGCTCTGAAGTCCAATATGGTGCAAAGTCATGCTTCAGCATACCCAGTATGCGGGTAATAATAGGTTTTCCTTTTAGCCTGCCACCTGTTTTCCCACACCAGTGGGAGCTTTGCTACCATTGAGGTCTCAATCACCTTTGTCAAATTTAGCTGATGTAGGCCAAAGGGCTCAGAAGTTATTGAAGTATCTCATGTTGATATAAGGTTCATTTCCTTAGGAAATCAGGCTGAGAAAGCAGTTGGGTTCAGAGTACACTCAAGGCTGTAACATGCCATAATTCACTGTAGCTGTGAGCATCACTGCATAAATGAACACAAATGCACATGTGTTTCCTAATGCCTACTGGAAGCAATAAGCAGAACCAATAATGTATATGTAATTGTCTTTATTTTTCACAAATGTCTTTTAAGAAAGGATTCTCTTAAACTAACAGCTTGAGAAATGGCCCAAACTAGGATTTATCTCAATTATGTTGTATACAATTATACGATAGACTTTTTTTTTTTTTTTCTAGGAGAAAAAACTCAAGTTGCACATGGAGTTCATTAAAATAGGACTAATGGTTTCAATCATGCTTCTAATACTGTGGAATAGCTGGTCAGCAATGTGGGCTGCAGATAAGCCTGTGTGATATCTGCTGAAATATATGTGCTTTATTTTTCCCTCCTCATTATGAGCAAACTGCTGCTGAAATGTTTTATTTTTTCAAATGTGAATAAGGAGAAACATGAATGGAGAAAACTATGAATGAACATGAAGAGTAAACATGGTAAGTATATACAAATCCTTGCTATAGATGTGTGGGGACAAAGAGGCTTGTACCTGCTGTGAGGTGGACAGTTGATGTTCCTCTGCAATGCAGTCATAGGGAAGGACAGCATCAGGGCTGTTAGATTTTCTATAAAGTTAGATTTGCTTATAAAGCACCAACTTGCTCTTAGCCTCAAGCTGACAAAGAGAAGAATGATGCACCTTAACTTACTAATAAAGTGCCAACATTTTCTTTAATGTAACCCTTGTTTTTGCAGTGTCTACAATCAATTTTTTAAAAGTGTATGTCAGACAAACAGTTTTTGGTGTTTCAGTTTGCTTTAGAGCTGCAGGGTTTTTGTTAATGTGGGGACAGGGAGCAGCTGCCCCACATACAGTCCCCCTCAGGCTATGTTTTTTCCTTGAAAACCTTTGCAAATGACACTCGCCTTGTTTTGTTTTTCCAGCGTTCCCCAGCAGCAAAACTTTGGAGTTTCATTCCAAGTAATGTGCTCAGGGCCAGATCAATGTTTTTCATCCAGGGCTGTGGATTTAGCTTCAGCCTTCAGAGGGCAGCCGAGGGCAGCAGACAGCTCACTGAAACTTCCCCTTGGATGAGGTCTGGACCCTCTTGTCATATTTTATTCTGAGCTCTTTCCTGGATTGCAGTATTGATTAATGGCATTATTCCCCACATGGTGTGCCTTGTAAGACGATACCTGAGCGTGGCTCTCCCTCTGTGGACATAATGGCACAACCAAAATACAAGGCGCCAGCTGTGGTTCTGCTGGACAGGCTATTGTGGGAGATCTGTAGAAGAGAAAGAGGAAGCCCCTTTGCTATGTTGTGTTTCTGTGCAACAGAAATTTATCTATAGATGTGGATACGACACTTCCAGAAGGGAAGTACGAGTTTTCAAAAGGGAAAACTGCGCGTCATTTCTCCAAGAATGAATACGAGACCACTGTCTCATTGTCTCATGTTTAAATTTTAATTATGATTAATTCTGCTGGAATTAATCATTCTGGATGGAGACAGAGAGTTCAGTGTGCCTTCCCCAAAACAAAACATGGCTTGTTAAATTTCATTCAAAATTCCAATTAAAATGGTTTAGATAAATGTTGAAAGACTCATTGGCTTCCACCAGGCATACCACATAAACAGTTGGCATCCTATCTACTTCCCTCATCTTGCTTTTAATTCTCTCTTTTCCCTTGCTTTCTAATATCAGCTTTCACATAACTCTGCATTGCCCCAGGCCTACATGTTATATAGATCAAGTCACTTCTAATAAGAAAAAATAGTTGATTTATAAAAATATTTCCTTGATGGGCACTGGAGGAGAAGGGGTGGGGGTGGGTGGAAATCCTACAGAATTTTCTTAGAATAGCATAGAATCATGGAATCTTTAAGGCTGGAAAATACCTCCAAGATCACTGAGCACAACCTTTGACCAAGAACCACTGTCTCAACTAAACCACATCATGTCCAGTCTTTCTTGCACACTTCCAGAGATGGTGACTCCACCACCTCTCTAGACAGCCTGTTCCAATGTTTAATCACTCTTTTAGTGAAGCACTGGTTCCTGATGTCCAACCTGAACCTCCCCTGGTGCAGCTTGAGGCCATTTTCTCTCATCCCATCACTTGCTACCTGGGTGCAGAGGCCCATCCCCCATCTGGTTACAGCCTCTCTTCAGGCAGTTGTAGAGAAAGAGTGTCCCCTGAGCCTCCTTTTCTTCAGGCCAAATAACCCCAACTCCCTCAGACTCTCCTTACTCTTCAGACCCCTCCCCAGCTCTGTTGTCCTCTGGACATGTTCCAGCACCTCGATGTCTTCCTTGAGGGGCACAAAACTGGATACAGCACTTGAGGTGCAGCCTCACCAGTGCTGAGTACAAAGGGACAATCACTGCCCTGATCCTGCTATTGCTGATCCAGGTCAGGATGCTATTGGCCTTCTTGACCTCCCAGGCACACAGCCACTGTCAACCACCACACCCAGGTCTTTTTCTACTGGGCCACCTTCCAGACATTCTGCTCCAGTCTGTAGGTCTGCCTGGGATTGTTGGGACCCAAGTGCTGGACCCTTTGTCACTTTATTCTTGATGATCCATTTAATTTCCTTTTCATTATGCCTAAAAGACAACCTTCACCAAAATTCCTGAAGAAAATGCCCCTCTGACCTAAGTGAGGGATTTTACCTCCAGTTGAAAAGTTGGCTTTCTTTCTGCTCAGTCCTTCTCTGCAATTAAGAATGGTCTTGGAGCTTTCTTCTGGCATAAAACTCAGAATTTTGGCTTTTGTTCTGGCTGGCTGTGGCATGCAGGGCAGAGAAAATGCTGGAATGAAAAGATTCTTTTATATCACTGTTTTCCTTATGTATTGTGAAACCATAGCAGAGCCAGGAGACAAAAGGAAGGTTTTACAATTGTGAAGGTGCAGTTCAGGGAAGAAAAACAAGTGTCCTTGAAAATATCTCCTGGGTTTTATTACATGTGTTCATGGACGCCAGCAACTGGGAATGGAACAACACCAGGGAAACAGGATAGATTTCAAAATATAAAAATTCAGAAGTTTTGTAATACAGTACTAGGGAAGAATGATAAATATGCCTGACTACACACCTAGCTCTTGCAGAGAAGAATGTAGACAATTCTCTTAGGAACAGGGAAACTGCTTTCCTGTAACAGCCTTGTGCTACTCTCCAGGCTGAAATTTGGCTCCCAGGCTGACTTCCTCCAGATGCTTCACAAGCAGGGGGGAAAAAAAAGAAGACCCTCCAAAAAGTCAAAAGCCTCAAGGAAGACATTAAGAGAATAGTTTGCCAGTAAGGGAGAATTCTCCATAATTGCTTTCAGTTAGTTACTGTCTTACACTCAGAGCAGGAAAACTGAGTTCATTTCTAATCCACTTTGAATAGGCTAGACACACAAGAATGCATGGATTTTTAAGTTAACTGTTCAATGTGTGTATATAAAGAGCCTATATTGCACTTAAAAGCACACATATGGAAAAACAAATCACATACCTTTAAAAGCTGCTGCAGCTCTGTATGTTAAATAGAGAAAAGCAAAAATGAGTGAGTATTTATTGCCCTCATAATTTACACTGATTCCCATTCCCAACTTACTGCATTACGTTCCCTTCAACATCCTTTACCACTGAAGAAATGTGCCTGCTGAGTCAGGTATCTGTGTCAGACTTCCCCAGCAGAAGGCCAGTTATTGGTAGACTAAGATTACAGTGTTGAACTACTCTGTATGACAGTCCAACACTCGACCTTGGCATGCAATGCTGATCTCTCTGTGCTTGCCCACTCCAGGGGCCTGTAGCCAATCTGCTGGGGTGCTCCAGGACCCAGCTCCACACATGCTCAGCAACCACCATCAAAATAGAAGTGGAAGAGAAAACTGTTTTGCTACCTACATGTCTGCAATACAGTTTGTCTACTTTGCTGGCAGAGAGGCCAAATGATACCTTTCCTTTTAGGACAGAAAAAGGAATCATACTTTCTGTCTTAAGAGTAACCTTTATGTATCTCTGGAAATGTCATCCTTATTCTCTCTGCTATAGACTTGACTCAGATACTTTTCTGCCATTCAGATAAATGCAGGATACTCTTAATTTATATTTTCTCTTCTTTACCTTCTTCCCTCTCTCCCACCTTCCTCTTTTCTTCCTTCCTTTTTTCTTTCTTCTCTCACTCTTTTTATTTCAAGGGATGTGTTATGCAGTCATTCCCAAGCAAAAGGAGCTTGCTCCTTTTTGTAGAACAGTGGAGAAAATTGTTGCATGAGTGGAAAGTTCCACAGTTCATTTCAAAGCTTTCCATTCTACAATATAGAGTGGGGATTGTTTCCATGCCAGTGTCTCAAAATGTTGTCTAAGGGCCATTGTCCTCTTGAGGGAGTGCATCATGCTTTGGGAACTGCAGATAGGACTAGCTGAAGGAGATCTGTAGGGATTGTAGGGATCTGCAGGCACCTTCTGCCCGGGAAGCTACAAGTGGGAAACAATACATTGTTTGACAAATCTGGAGCTCATTCCTGCTTAAGTCTGGGGTAAAACAGGAGCACCCTTGATTGGCTTTGTCACCAACATAAGACTGTGGTATGAAGTTCTAAGAACCACAGGACAAAGGCACTGCAGAGAGAGTACAAGTGGAGGCAGGGTCTGTCAGACAGATGAGCAGAGTTCTCACACCATCAGAAGTCTCACTAGTTTCCACCATAAGAACAAGGGCAAAGGAGTTTTAAGAAAAGGTCTGAAACACAGCTGACTTTGTGGATGTTTAGAATAACTCTTCCCAATGTAAGGAGCCACACAGATGTGGTTGCTTATAAATGAAAAAATTCAAAACAGAGGGATTAGGGGAGAGTTGAGCTCTCAATGCTGAGTCCAAGACAAGAGTGGGCTGTGAAATGAAGCCTGCTAGGCTTGTTTGACGAGCCAGAGAGGCAAAGAGAGACAACTGTAACACGATCAAAACAGTGAGGTTGGGAAATGCTATTTGGAGCAGCGTTCTCAATCACTGTGAGCAGGGAAAATTGTGTTTGTCAAGAGGAGTGGAAAAGGTGTGACTTCCTTGGTCTACTGTGCTGTGTCCAGACGAGAACTCAACAAGTTTTTTAATCTATGAAGTGCTTGGTTTACTAGACAGAATTATACATTGTATATGTGTTAGAGAAAGGTTCCTGAGCCAGTATTTGTTCTAAATCCTTCTCTTTCCATACTGCTTTTACTGTGCCCACAAATGCCCATTGAAATCAGGATCTCCCAGATCTAGTGGATATGCAAATATTACTGTCACCTTGTTTCAGCTACAGAGGAGGTGAGAAAACAGCAGACCCCTCATTCAGTTGAGTTCTCATTAGCTCATTCCTGTTGCTGCTGAGCATTTGGCAGAGAAAGGTGTCCCCATGAAGGTTCCCTTGGCTGTCTGTGCTGGTGCTCCTTTCATGCTGTCCTCAGAGACTGGGTGGTCTTTGGGTTAGCCAGAGTAGGCTGCTGGTCTGCCTAAACCCTTTGTAAGCAGCCATTCACAGTGTGGTTACATGGACACAAGGGATAAGGTGGGGAGAGATGATGCGAAGATGGATTTATCCTTTTATCCCTTTAGCTGGGTCTATGTTGGGTGGTCTTTCTTCACCCTGATGTTTATCTGCTTTAAACACTTGTGATAGTTCTATATAATAATGCTGAGATCCCAGAAAAGTTTTTGGGATGAATTACAGTGACATTCAAAATAAATTAAAATACAAAAAAATTAACAATTTCCTAAGTTGAACCTTACCTGAGACTTTGTGTGGATGTGATTTTTGTAACCATGGGAATTATGGGTTCTTGGTTTGTTTTGGAATTTTTATACCATGTTACACCATAAGCTGTTGCCTAATTTTCTCTCCATCAGCACTGCATAAGCATCATTGATTTCAAGACTGCTTTCTCCTGTTGTTAAATAGCAATGCCTACTTTTGCAGATGGGCTGGAAATCTTTACAGAAATGCATTTTTTCTAAAATAACAATATGTCTAAGAATAAATTAATATACCATTCAGCCATTCAACCTAAGAAAGATAGTAATGCTCTTGTTGAAAGACAAACATGTACAAAGACATGTCCAGAGATCAACACTGTGCCTGATCTATGTAATACTAATGGTACAAAATGAGTTATACAGAAGAAGATCTAATAGTACTGAACAACTCTTAGGTGAAAGAGCATAAAGGACTTAGGTTACAAAGAAACACTGGACTGGACAGTAATAATTTGGTATGTAAGACAGAAAAAAGGGAGTCTGGTTATCATACAGGAGAGGATATTGATTTAGTATCATCATCACTTTGGTTTTTCTTTAGAAGGACTGAGGTACTCAGCCAAAGTGAGTTTATATATAATTAAATTTTGCCATAGAGAGCAAGCGTTATAGTTTCCTTCTGTGCCTGTCCGAACCAGACATGACTGGTTAGAAGCTTGATTTGAGTCCTCAGGTTGAGTTTCCCTCCATCTTCTCAAGTCTGGAAGAGCCTGTATGATCTGTGCTGCATGTGACTCAAAGCCAAATAAAGAAAGTTTAACAAATATGCAAGACAAAGGAACAAAAAGGATGTGCTTTTTCTCTGGCATTATGTGCATTTTTGAGAAATAATCCTTTATTTGTTTTATTTTAAATGAGAAAGAGAAGTATGTTTGAAATTTTATGTGCCTTGAGATAGAGCTGGTAAACACGTGCTGTGGAGTGTTTCTGTTGTCTGGAGCTAATGGGCCCCTCATTGCACTCATTTGTTCTGCATGGCGAGGGCTGAGTTCCACAGTTTGCTCTTGGCAGCTGAGAGCTATTATTGGGCTGCAACATCTGTTTCAACAACAGTGGGTCCCTGGTCAGCAAAACTAATTAAAAAAGAAGTGCAAAGTCAAATACTATGACCTATCTGCTGTGTCTACATGTAAACATGGAAACTACTGGAATAATGAAAACTTAGGATAATTTACAAAAATCTGACAAGTGATGAAATGTCTCAGAACTGTTCTTCATATCAGACACTTATGAACAGGACAGCAAAGATTAGGATTCCTGCAGGAGTTTAAGCACGTAGGGAACTTTTTATGCACATGGGTATTGGCAGTAAACTCACTGAGGCCACTCAGCTGTGCAGCCCTTCCCACATGGATGAATATTTACAGAATTGGATCACAGGCTTCCTCAGTACTCTGCCAGGATTTTGTTAATTGGTAATAGTAGATATGAAGGTGCCCGGGTACACATTTAATGACTCCAAACATGCACACGATTCCTCCATTTCTCTCTGCTGTCAAAATTTTTGTTGACAAGAATAAAGTAATTAGTGCTGGTAAGTTCCAGCACATTAAATACTTCCCTCTGACCTAAGAAGGAGGAGAGGAGTCATGTTTATATTGGACTGATGAAATGAGATGACCTCCTTGAAGAAAATGCAGTAGAGAAAGTATTTAGGGCAGAAGGCGTAGGAAGTTGTCAGAGCAGGCACTGCTTTGTTGAGTTAGCTCCAAGGCATCCTAATTTTGCTTTTTCCCAGGTTTGCTGATTTATTCTAAACTTTATAAAGCTGAACAGAGACTGAAAAGTGACCAAAAATTCCCTACAGCATACACTCAGATGAAAAAACACCAACGATCTATTATCTATTACCCTAAATATGGGGGGAGTACATGCTAAAATCGGGTTTAAAGGGAGTCTGTTCATACTCCCTGCATGAGCTATATGGGATGTGGGTGCTGATGAGTGAGTCGAGACAGGAGTGCAGTAGATAATGCATTATGAAGCTGCTGCTTTAGCTTTAACACAGCAAATGGGCAGGGGGTGACAGATGGGATGGGGTCCTTCCCCATCCCATTTTCAAAATATGGACCATAAGCAAGTAACTGTGAGGTTCTTTTTATCCAGCAAACGAAAAACATATAGAAAGAACTGTAACTATTGAGGTGACAATTTTTCATCCATATAATTCCTAATGCTGCCCAACATATCTCGTTTCCAGATCTGAGGTGCAGCTTCAGTCCAACCTGCTGTGAAGAGTGAAGATGTCAGTGATTAATAGTTAGTTCCTCAGAGTGTGCCTGTCTATTCACAGCTCTTTTCTCTTTCAAATGTGTTCTGAGCAGCCAACAGGAAAACTTCTAATGTATTCTTGAGTCTGGTTTTAAAATAAAAAATTTTGGTTTTCTTTAGCTCTTTCAAACCTACACTTCCTTTATTATGGAATAACAGAATTCTTTCTTTTCAGGGGCAACAGTGAGACTGAAAGAGCATACTGAAGATGGTACACCTTTGTAACCTGTTGCTCTCTGTAATCCATTCTTTCTTTAGAAATGATGGGAAGTCAATATTTCTCTAAAGATTTTTATTGCCAGTCTGTTTATCTGTTAGAACCTCTTCAATATCTGTCTTAGATGGCTGAGAATCATCTTTACAGGGTGTCAAGATGAATGGTTTGTCAGACCTTCTGTCTGATGATTTTTACATCCCTTTCTAATCTCTCCATTGAACAGTAGGTTAGCAAAAAAGTAAAATATATGTAATATAACATTCTGGACTGTCAAACTTGCTACAAAACCAAATTCAGTCATGATAGTATATCCTTACAAGCAGTTGAAAAACTGCTTGCAATTATTAATGACACCCATGTTCCATTAATATTAATGTTATATGTATCCAAAATAATGTCTAGATTATACCATTGCATTCAGATTATTTGCCAAGCAGTATCTCTTCCCCAGGGGCTAACACTGTTTTTGGTGAGAAAAAAAATATTGTATTGCTGGTTTTCTTAACATCAGTGGCAAAACTTGGATCATCCACTGCTAATTCTATTCATTTAAACTACAAATCTTGGTCTTACCTTTCTAACTAATTTAACTTGCCATCACGCCATGTAGTGGGTTAGAGGGCAAGGTGATCCACACTTCCACATTTCTTTGAGCTTCTCTAGATTTCTTCATTGGCCCATGCACTCATCTTGATGTTTCTTAGTTGTGCTTCAGATGTAGCATCATTATCTGAAAAACAAGTAAATGCATTATTTACCTTTCTAACATTTTGCCAGAAAATGCATCTACCAAATGCATTTGTGTGGATTCTTATGAAAACTGGAAGAGCTCGGAAAGGAGACAAAGGAATAGAGAAACATCAGCATTTATTTTGCTAGAAAAAAGTAACAAAATTGAGGCTTTGCATGTAATACCAGGAGCCTGCTTCACCATTTTGCCTCAGTTATAAAGACACCCCAGAAAACCCAACGTGGGATGAAGGCACCTCTATGATGTTAATATTTTCCCAGTGTGCTCATCCAGTGGGTGCTGATTTAGAGGTAGTGGGAGTGATGTCTTGGAGAGGCTGCCTGGGCTCACACGAGCTCCCCAGGGACCTGCCTGACAAGGGCTGGCACATGCTCCTTCCCCTTTATTCCCTTGATTGCTGCAAGGGCAGCAGGAAGAGCAGCTCTCTCCATCTCTCCACCTTAAGCATGTCTTTCTTCTCCTACTGTCTCCAGTGGCAGGCAGAGCCTGTTCCTAGACCCTTGTCCACAGGAGACTGACATCCAGTTTCTGATACGCTGCTGAAAAATTTGGAGCCAGCCGTGACCATGTTGATCTACTTAGTTTTACTGGATGAAAACAGTAATTATAATAGCACTGATGCAGTGAAGAGCAAGACTTCCAGCTGTTGCAATCATTAAAGCTCTGCCAACTTTGAAGGAAATAATCTGTTAATGCCAGCTCCGAACCTGGCCTTCTAAAAAATCGAGTAACACTGAATTATCAACATTCCTCTTGAACAATATTGTATGCGTAGTTACATTTTCTTGCAAGAATATCGTGAGTCCCTTTGCCTAAATTTTAATCAAATTCTAACTGAAAATACATTTGATCATTTTCTTTGCAATAGGTTGTATTAAGGAACATAATTGTCTTTCCACTATTTTATTCCCATGGCCTGGGTTATGCTATTCAGAGTTCTGAGTAGCTGCCGAGTTCAAATTCTTTCACAAGCTGATTGCAGAGCTAATCAGCAAGGTGAAATGGGACTGGAATACTGTTGTTTGCTCTAATTTCTAGGAATTTAAATAGTGACTGCAGTTTTAGGTCTTGAGCTGAACTATTAAGGACGCCTGCTTACATTCACCTGAGAGCCAGTGGGCATCTGGCTGCTGCAAGGCATCATGAACTTGCAGCTAAAAATTGGAAACAAAGCAGAGAGGAAAAAACAAGGCAGCCCTACAGGATCTCTCCTAAATTAGAGCTTTCACCATGGGAGCCTGAGCAGCTCAGGGGAATTGGTAATGGGAAATTGGAGCCATGCACCTCAAGGCTGCCAATCTGTATCTGATCCAGGCTAGTATTGGCTGGAAGCCTTTAGCATCCAATAGCACTTTAGCTCTTTTCTTGTCTTTGTGAAGCTGTTAGCAACCTTGCACCAGTTCCTGGTGGAAATATATCCATAGCCCAAGGCTACCTTCACAGCTGGCCTAAACCTGCACCCTTACTCACATTTGTAGCAGAGAGGTGAGGTGAGAACAAGGTGGAGACATAGCTCCTCCCTGCCATTTGAAGGGTCCCCATGGTCAAGGAGCAGGTGTGTAGGCAAAGAGTCATGGGCAAGACATAACTGCTGCTCAAGATATGCTCAGGAGAGGAGTTTGGGTCAAAGAGACCCTGGGCTGGAGGGGTGCATGGGGAGGCATGGCAAAGGGTTGATCAGGAATCACTGCAAAGGAATAAAAGGTGCAAAAACGTTGCCCAAGCAAGGAGGCCATCAGCATACAGTGCATGCCAATGTCAGTCATCCTCTGGCTCTGAAAGAATTGAATATGTGTTTCTGACACATAACTGCTGAATTTCTGTGAAAGCAGTGGGAAGACAGGGGATGTGCACTTTGTGTACCTTTAAAAACACTGGCATCCACCTGAAAAGTTACACCCAGCTGCTTGTGCCCAGGGTTTCTCAGGGGGAAAATTTGCTCAGCTCTAAAAAAGTACACTGCTCTTTCCCAGCTCTCCAAATTGAGGAACAAAGCAACATCAAAATTAACAGCAGCCCCAAGGTCATCACAACACAGACTATGTTCTTGGGCTAAACGCACCAAAAAGGCTGAGCTGCAAAAGGGAGATTGCACACAGCAGCATGAGGAAAAATAAGTTGTTGCAGCAGAGCCAAATTTCCCAGAACAAACTGATACATTCAATTAAACCCTCGTTTGCCACCTGGGGATGAGCTTTGCCTGCACCTTGGGGCTGGCCATCCACATGCAAGCAGGTAATCAGGTAATATGAGCAACTTGATACCTACCTGAAAAAAAAAAGAAATTATGGGCTGGGTGTGCAGTACCCAAACTAATTACTTCAAAATGATTGCCTGGATTTGGGCCAAGCATTATCTCACTTGTCCTCAGCACTCCTGCAATGGCATGAGGGGAACAGAAAATGCAGTAACCTGAGAGGGAGATAAGAATGAGAGAGAAGGAGAATTGAGAATGGTCTTTAGCTGTGAAGGAGCTGTTCTGTCTCTGTACTGCTCTTTTGTCCAACCTCAACAACAGTGAAGCAGCCTTTGTGTCGTGTCTCCTCCTTTTAAAATGGATTGGCAGCCAGAAGCATTATCCACACATACATAGTCTAAACACTGTAAATTAACCTGGTTTTTTACCTTGAGCTCCACAGAGCTAGACTCATCCTACTGAAGAATAAAATACCAAGTTTTGAGGGTAATTTTAATGTAGAAAATGACAAATCCCTGATTATGAAATCCTATCATCTTACTTTTCTAAGTAGGTCATTGGTTATAGAGTGAATATAATTTTAAATCACATTGAGTAAAACAGCAAAGTTTTGATCCAATCTAATCCAGGATTATTTGGCTTAGTGAAAATAATTCCTTTTTCTTTGGTGGGTTTAAAGCAGAGAATGGTTGTTTTATTGACAGTTGAGAAATTCCGTAATATAATTTCTGATCTAGTAAACTAATATACAGGAATTTCTTAGGAATTTAGCATAAAAAATTAGGGTGAAAGTCAAACTTGGAGAGAAGAGAAAAATACAGCAGCACAACATGCTTTGTCTTTCATATCTGTCGCCTGAAGAAAATAATATTTTTCATCTCAGAGTTGGGAAATCCTGCACTGTGTTTTCTGCAATGTACCTGAAAAGTGTGGGCTTGGCAACTACCACAGGTGTTTTTATGGGGAAGGAAGGTGTCTTAGATGTATCTTGCTAAGGGCTGTGCTTCAGGTTGTTCAACTGATGCAGAAGATACTGTGTGAAACCCATGACAGACATCAAGTAGGAGGTGAAACACTGCTGAAACGCTATAGCTTTTCCTTCTGATTGCTGTTCTCTTCACAGGGTCATTTACTGCATATATGAACATATAAATGAGAGGTTTTGTAAGAATGAAACATCAGAAAAGAATAGGCAAAAATGTGAAATCAGTAAGTTTACTAGCCTTTACAAGGAAGAACAAGTCAGACTCTCACTAGTGGATTCAACAATCCTTCCCTAATTCACTTACTCAATGCTTAAAAAATCAGTAAATGCTCATTTTCAAGCGCTTGCTCCACAGGGACATACTCATTCAATACAATGTAGATTTGTTAAAACATGCTGATGAGTACAGACATGGGGCATAGTGCACATTGCTGCATCAGAACCTGCAAGCCACATATATCCAAAGAGCAGATAAACCACGGCCATTTACGTGTAGCTGACCAGCCTTTTGCATAGTATTGGGTGTGAGTTGGGTATGTCAGCGTCCACCATGGCTCCCTGCATGGGGAAAACAGAGGTGGTTAAGCTTTTCCTTTTCTCTTTCCCTTTTTCTTTTCACTTTCATTCTCCTCTCCTCTCCTCTCCTCTCCTCTCCTCTCCTCTC